>JARHVA010007876.1:450000-525000 GCA_037957365.1 Torreya grandis
CATCCTCACTTTGAGACAATATTTTTAAATAATCCAATTGTAACTTAAGAAACTTATGTTTATGAAATTGCATAAAAAAAATTTAAATTTGTTTGAAATTCTTTAAATATCCATTTGGAAGTTTCTATAACCAATCAAGAGATTATTTAGCTAAGATGCTATGAAATTATTTTAGTATAAAATGCCTATCTTTTGCCTAATGGCCAAAGTAGGGTATGTATCATTTTGAATGTTTTATAGGATCCCCTTTTCCACTAAATGTAGAGAACAAATGTATTACTAAATTTGAAGGATCAAAATATTAAAAGACATTCTAAGTAGGTATTTTTTCCTTTAATAAATTATCATTGAATGCAGCCTCATGAGAGGAAATTTTTAATGTAATGTTATCCATTTGTTGTTGAAGATATTTATAGTATTCATCATTGACAAACAAAATTGCTTGGAGAGTTTGGTAATTTGTTTGAAAACTGGTTCATATGTTGTAAACATCCATCCACAAGGAACAAAGGTGTAAGTGCCCATTTGTTATCATTGAATTTTGGAACCTTTAGCATGTCACATGAGGATTTTGGTATATTTTATATGTACATGGTACATAAATGTTCATCCAAATTTAGATATGATGATGAAATTGGAATTTAAGGTAATTTTTTAAAAGTTATATATTTTGTTATATTAGGCACCTTCACCACCTTTAGTATATAAGGCACCCTTTTTCTTAGTGTTTTAATGTTATTTGGTATATAACCGATGACGCATTTGTTTGATTTAAAAAAAAAGACTTTAAATGAAGGAATAAGAGGGTCACAAAATTTTTAAATGGGGATATTATTTGTAAATGTGAGAAATATATTGGTTTGAATCAATTTACTTGAAGGAATATCCCTATTATGTGTAATTTGTAAATCAACCATAATTTTCTTATGTGCTTGTTGGGACTTTTGATGATCATATAAAGGAGCATCTTGTTAATATGTATCATTTTTGGTGGTATAAGGTATAAAAATAACATGATAAGATGGCTTGCCTATCAACTACGAAGTAGTAATGGGTACAACATGATATGTAAGAGTACCTTGAATATTATTGTTGTAAGTTCAAACATCACATATGCCTATTTATCCTCAACTAGTATCATTTAATATATTTGGTTGTCAAGTTATATATGTTGATAAATATAGCTTTATTGTCATTCCAACTAATCCCTTGGTAGATTATATTTATCCATGGAATAATTATTTAGTTTAGATTTTAGAAAATAATGAAAGAGATTAATCGGGACTAAAATAGGAAACCTTGAGAAATAGAACCATAAAAGACTTTACATTCGTAGAGATTGGGTTCACCAAATGTTTAACCATAAAATATAAATTCAGGTATGCAGGGTTAAATGGATAGATATATCCTAGGGAAAAAGGGTGAAAAACTATCTCTATTGTATGCCAATTACTTTTAAATTCAAATAAATAATATTTTGAATTAAAATATTAAGAAATTCTAAAAGTAGTAGGTTCAACTAGCGATTGATATAACAATGAAATAAAAATAATAGTAATTATTTGGAATATTATGCACATTAGAATATTATATGGAATAGACTAGAAATATATTAAATTTATATTCTAAATTAGTCATTAAATTTTGAAAGTGTTACCTTTGTAGCCTCAGGCACTAGCCTTGACCTCAAACAGTTCTTCTAACACTTATGTCTAACTTAGATACAAGAGTACAATATCGGATACCTACTATATATGGATGTGATAAGTTGGGATATTATGGGTTATATATATATATATATGCTAACCCATTTTTTGGACAGTCACTATGAAGAAGAAGATTTAGGGATCTATTATTTGACAAGGAGACACAAACTATATATATATAGTTTGTGTCTCCTTGTCAAATAATAGATCCCTAAATCTTCTTCTTCATAGTGACTGTCCAAAAAATGGGTTAGTGGGCTCATAGTGTCAAGCTAATCTCAAATACCCATCTTCTAATGGATTATTTATACATAGCCATGACTCGTAAGAGGGCTCAAACTCATGTAGTTGTCCCCTAATGTGCTGTCTTATGTGTGCATAAGGGTCTAATATGTGGGAAATAAGTACAAAAGTGACCCAACTTGTAACTTGGGAAATATGACTCATGGGCTGCATTTTTAGTACTTTAGACATATAGATGTATTATCTATTTGAATGATATGGACATAGGAGGAAATAGGGAAGATCTAGTTAGTTTAATGCTCACTAGAATGCTTTTGGTATGTTTTCTTGTGTGTTTTTAGGTCTATACTAGGTGAGGAAAGAATGAGGGTTGATATTATACATACATAATTAGGTATGTTTTTATGTATGTATGTATGTATTTTTGGAAATAAGCCACACCTAGACCAACTATGGGTTTGCCATAGAAGGTTTACTAGCTCAATTGGTATAAAACTCTAACAAAAAATAGAAGGTCCTAGGTTTGATTCCTAGCTGGTCCACATGAGTTGTATCTCAACATGTGGTATGAGAGCTAGGATATGATCGCAAATAATTTGAAGTGTGGATTAAAGGCGGGGAGAGGGGGGTGGGTGGGGTTATGGGTTATTTAAGCCTTTCCATGAGCTGTATCAACATTGTGAGGTGCCCAAAAACTCAAAAAATATAAAAATTGGGGTTTTAAAACCCTAAAAAAGGGCCCCCTTCTCTTCCTCACGTGGTGGACCTCATTCCAAGCTGAAAAGTGCATTTAAATTTACAAATTTATGCCTCATTGCTCCAAAAATTAGCATTATTATTTTTTGAATAAACATTTTATTTGGGAATAAATTGTAAAGGAATAATTAAATGGTTTTTAGTCCTTGTATTTTTGCTTGTCGATACTTATAACTTGGTGATGATGGATGATACAATAAATTCCAAATTGAAACTGAATATAAAAATATTTTTAATGCCTTAGATTTTATTTTTTGAAGTTTGGGTGCCTCTGTGGGTGTACCCACATCAATTTGGTTAGCCTCTATCAAATATTGTATCTAATGTTTCATTGTGATGCATTAGTTTGTTGTATGGCATAGTACCTTGTGATATTCATAAAATGCATTGGAATAATATTTTTTTGGAAGAGTTTGTGTCATATCAACATCTTTGATGAGAGGGAGAGATATGACATTGCATTCTTAGAGCTAATGTAAAACACATGCTGGTGAATTTGAAAGGTTGTTGAAAAATCTTTGTAGAGGAGTCGGAAATTATATATGTACCTTGTCCAAACTGCGGCAAGGTCGAGGGACACTCTCAAAAGTTTTTGTCGTGCTTCTGCCGCGTTTCTATATACTTTGCCCTTGGATAGTTTAATCTATCCGATGGAATACCTTGAATATCTTTAACCCTCCTGGCTTAAACAACTGTGGTGTCTGATGACTTGTTACTCTGCACAAAAATTAAAAAATCCAACACAAAAACGTTAAAAACCAATCAAAGATGAAAACATAGACCGAGGATTAATATCCACAGCTAGAATCAAATTGTCATTACGAATGGTGCTCAAATGGTATCTTCAAGACATCATAAATGAATATGTCTTCTATGAAAAGATAAAATCTAGTCCTCATAGATTTATGTATTTTAACACTAGCAATCATACCTCCATACATAAATATTTAGACTCCTCCGTCTGGCCTCTCGTAGAAGAATTATGGGCAGATCTGCAACAAAGTATTCAATCTGTCTTTCAGGCTTTAAACCCTGTTGTAAGTGTAAAGAAGAGTTACAACCATTAAAACATAATAAAGTGAGTATGTAACAAATGCTGACTTTAAAGAATAGTGACATGCTCGAAAGGGAGAAGAAAATTTGAGGCTCAAACATCACGACCTTATTCTTCTGTCCCCAAGAGTACCTCAGCACGTGGAAAGATGCAGTGAATATAACTTGATAGCTTTAGTGTGGGTCATTGATTGGGAGTGGGACCACAACAATGGAGATATTTACATGTTGCAGTTGAAGCTATACATTGAAATACCTGTCAATCGCCGTCTAGCCTGTAAAATATGTTACACACAATAATTTCTTTGGTATTTATCCGAGTAAATGTGACAAGAAGTTTTAGAATTTTAAATGCCTTAAACCTTGATTTAAATGACAGAGTTTTAGATCTGGCCATGTCCATAAGGCAATAGACTCAAACACACATCATCTGTGGGATTTTACTGAAGCCTTTCTAGAGCGAGAAGATCTTGCAAAGAGATTAAGAAACAAGAATTTCATGCCCCAAAACTGGAATCTGTCTCAATTCTTTGTTGTATTTGCAGTGGTTAACGATGTGGAAAATAATTACTTGTATAAAGTTGATACAGCGCCCTCAGCTCTCCCAACCGGAAAGACTACAATGCTGATTGGGCTTACTTCTGTCTTAGTCCATATGAAGCGCAAAGTACTTGTATGGACACCAACAAATGCGGTAATATTAGAAATCGCGATGAGATA
Source organism: Torreya grandis (assembly GCA_037957365.1). NCBI lineage: Eukaryota > Viridiplantae > Streptophyta > Pinopsida > Cupressales > Taxaceae > Torreya > Torreya grandis. The sequence continues at coordinate 454,479 of JARHVA010007876.1, forward strand.
CCTTTAACATAGTTACAAGCCCATCTTGATGTCGCCCAAATACAGATAATTTCCTTTGTTTGATGGATATGAGTATCCTTATACTAATAGAAAATGAGGAGAGGTTTCATGCTAAAAGCCTTCTTGTAGATATTTTCCTTGTTTATAGAGCTGAGTGTTCCCAGTGGTTTCTGTTGACGATGTTGGCGACGTGATGGAGGTAAGTGGTAAAACAACACTTTTTTTTTTTTTTTAATAAGTAGATTTAAAGTATGTGCTGGTGTAAATCTAAATTAGTTAGTTGTGATAGAATGTAAGTATAAAGTCTATACTAGTTAGGTGTGATTCAGTGTAGGTATATGTTCATTCAATGTTTAAAATAGATTGTTAAATAGAGGTTGGTGAGGTGTATTTGATTTTTCTTTTCAAATAAGATGCATGTATAATGTGAATTGAGTATTATTAATTAAAATTTAAACGTTTTAAATTTGATATGGATTTCTAATATTGTTTTCAAAATTATTGGTATTGACATTTCATACTATAAAAATTTTAAAATTAAATAATCGATACATTAAATTAATTATAGGTATAAATTTTAAATGCTAATGTGACATCACTTAAATACTACACAGGCAAAATTAAAACACATCACTATTAAAATCTCTCCCTTATTATTATTATTAAACACCAATTCCTTTCACAAAACTATATTCATCTTTAGGAAGAAAGAAATAAATAGAGTACTAGTGAGAAATGTTCTAGTAAGATTTGCACTCAAATAACATTGGTGATTCCCGTTCCGGCAGCCTCAAATTTTTTGTAATCTCGTAAATAAAATTTCCCGACATCTTAAAGAAGACGGAATCTAAGAAACACAATTGATCACGATACATGCCTTTCAATTGGAGATGTAGTGAACATTTTTGTATGATTTTGTTATGTCTGATGTATGCAGCGGACATAGATGTGCCTTTATAATAAGCTCAGTAACGAGATCCGCCTTTATAATAAGCTATTTATAGCAAGTGGGGCGCGTGCTGTAAAACTGGATGATGTCCTGCACGAGTCTATCCTAACTTCTACCGTCCTTTTTCTTCAAAGAGCTTTCTCGTCAATAATAAAGTGCTCACAATGCCAACCATGAAATACACCTCCGAATCATGCACGACAAAACCGTCCGTGATGACGAAACTATTGTTTACCGTCCTAGGTTGGCCCCTCAATCTCACGGGTCTTACATACTCAACGAATGGCAGGTGCTCCATGGCATCTCTACTGTAACAACAGCCTCTACCGCCCTTCTTGTTGTAAAAGCATAGCAATGCCATCCAACTTCATATAGCTGTTTTATTTCAATAAAAAATAAATCAATGATTGATATCGTACATGTTATGTCAACTAAAGTAAAATGATTTAATGAACTAGAGTAAAAGGATTATTTTATGAGTGTTGTGGAGTACATGTGTTATATAAGGGGGTCACCCCAAGTTTAAATACAATACTTTCTAGATTCCATGGTCAAATACACACCCAGATAAATTAAAATGAAGTCAATTGATAAATTATAAGAATGAATCATGCCCTATATTCATAAACAATCCCGTCAATCTATTACTAGAAATAAAAAATGTTCAACAAAAAGTTATAGAACAATCAACATAAGGAAAAAATAGGTTAATAAAGATGGAGATAACACAGAGCTTAACACTACTTATTAATATTGTGCATGAGAATAATAATATTATAAGTAAGTTTGTTAATATAATTCATGTAGAAATTTTAGGATAATAAAAATAAACATAAATTGTTGAACTTTTCTATATTAATTTTAGTAGAGGATAATGATTAAGCGACCTCTCATTTAATAAGTGATGCAACACACACACACACACACACACACACACACATGGGCACGCATGTATTTGTATGTATATACACATATATGTGCATGTATGTGTGCGTGTATGCATTTGTACACGTGCACGTGCACGCGCATGTATGTGTATGTATATACACATATATGTACATGTATATGTGTATGTATGCGTCTGTACAGGTGTGTGCCTCTACATATATGTATGTATATATGTATGTATGTGTATGTGTATGTGTATTTATATGTTTATACAAACACATACACATATCTGAGTGTGTGTCTATAAACACACACACACACGCGTGCGCGCGCGCGCGCGCACACACACACACACACACACACATTATTGCAAAAATTTTGATTTTAATATTATTGAGCTTTGGCTCTCTTCAAATTTGGCATATTCCCCACATTAGATATCAGATCAAATTTCAAAAGAGGCATCTCTACCTTTACTCCATACATTTATTATTTTTCTGAGGAGACTAAGGCGACAAGCATGTATTATCTTGTTCATATCCTATTTGACTTTTTTTTATAAAAATAGTGAAAATAAAGTATATGCAATACACATAACGTGCAAACCTCTTTGTTCATCTATCTATCATTCTTTCATTTTGTCAATAGTCTAGCAATGTAGGCCACGTGTAAACTTGATGGCATTCGTCATTCACTTTCATCACCTACCTCTTTCAATCATGTTCACTTTATTTATAGTTTTCAATCCACTTTGTTCACAATATTCATCCGTAGATTAGTTTTTATTAGCTTAGTGTTGTGTTTTAATAGATTTATATGTTGTTTTCTTAGTGCTTATGACACTTATTTTGAAGCATCTAGATATGCATATGAGTATTTGTCCTTACAATTTGTACAAGTCTCCGAACTCTAGTCAAAATGCATGAAGGTTTGATTGCATTCACATTATTCAAATGTGCATTGAGATTTTTACACTGGTTTGAGATCTACATCTAGGTTTCTTGCATAGCATTGAAGCATTAAATGAGTTTGGTAATTTATATCACATTAGTGAGCTTGTATCAAATTCATCATCTACTCAACTCAGGTTTATTAGACCTTTGTGGCATCCACTTAGAGCCCTAATTCTCTACATCTTCTTTGCATCTTAAATTTGATACATTATTGGACTTTTGAACTTGAGCTTGAACTAACCTGAACATAATCACATGGTTGATTCTTGAATAGATGTTGGTTGTATCAAAGTCTTTGAACAATGTCTTCGAGGCCCAAATCATATGTTCACCTTGGTTGTATTATAATACCTTATTAACTCAACTTGATCGCATGGGAATGGATCTTGATCTATGAGGTCAAGTCCTTACACCTTAGTAGATACAACATTAAATCCTCCCACAACTCAAATTTTGATCCAAATAATCTCCTCTTCTCCATCTTTTCAGTGAGATTTCCATCCACTACTTAGATTTGAACTAGGTAGATCCAACTCACCTCCTTAGCTTGATGACCTTACACTTGACCCTAAAAACTCCTCTATGATAGTGAATTGACCTTCACAAATCATGAAAAAAAAATCCATTACTTTAGACACTAAGAATTCATTATATTGCACCTCTATCTTGTATACTTGCAAAGTACTTCTCATGGTTGTACCCTTCAGTTCTTAAGACCTTCCTACTACTGAAAGAATCCCATTTACTAACACTTGTGCCTATTTATTATCTATTAGTCTTACCATATGTTATTCTGATGACCAGGTCTTCTATGCTACTCAGAATGATATTAAGCTACTTATTATCATCCTCTAAATGTCTTGAAACTATAACCATTTTTTAGTTTCCTTAACACTTGTGTCCTATAATCACCTAAAATGAAACTTGAGTGATAAGTATGTGACTTAAGACTACTTATCCCTAGCTTAGCCCTAGACCTATCCTAGGGCCTATTTTCACACGTATGTAGCCTTCATGTGGGCCAAAATCATCCATAGGCAGCATTAAAGAAGTATCAGACATTCATTCTAACACCTTGGCCCTTCATACCTCAAGTTCTTCCACATGGACACTAGTTCCATAATAGGGACAATAGTGCCGCATGGTGATGGTGTTTTAATTTTGGCACTATTGTACTTTCCCTTATTTTTCCACTAATGGATATATTTTTCCACTAAGGTTGACTATACCACTTTTAAAACCCACACAAGACCGATAATAATATATATACATGAATTTTATCCATCTAACCACTAGATGGAAATTAGAGAAAAATTACACACAAAATTAAAATAATTTGTGCATAACTAAGGTTATCAATCCCTATTCTACCTTAATTCTGCATACTACCACGTACAACATTGCAAATCTTAGATTAATGATATTTCTAGTCTCAAACACATTCAAAGCACTAAGTTCTACAATCATACTAGATTTACTTGTACTTGCACTAACACTTAGGTGGGGAGAACTACATCGGGCTTGATCCCTCTTTGAAGTATTTATATCTAGGCAACTCTCATCACCATGGCGAGTTGAGGATGTCCAACCTACCCCACTAACAAACACACTTTTTTGATTGTATCAACTAGATCCCATAACAACATGAAGGATTAGGGTTTACACATAAAATCAATGAAAATAGGTCATATAAAGAGATCCATAACTCATTCATGGAAAAACATTCTTGACATACCTAGCCAGAAGTGCACTTAGAAGCTTGAAATAGTTCTACATAGAGGACACTACATCTAAAACATGGGCACTAGCGCCATATGGCACTACTATCCAATTAGGGTGATACTATCTAGGAGGGGTTTTGACACCTGGATCCTATTTACAACACTCAGACTAGCCTTTGTCTCAATATTTATCCCCCAAATTATTCATCTCATTTATTTTCTAACTATGTTCTCATTTACATTATTTATTATTATTTTTAGAAATATCAAATTTAGTCAATTGTATAACAAATTAGTGGTTGAATTTATTTCATATCTATACCTTGATTTACTATTCTCACCTCTTTAACACCATAGGATTTACATTCATCTAAGTCCTAAAAGGTTAAAACATTTGGTAAATTCGACTTACTTTGAATACTATTGAAACACTAACCCTAGATGCTACTAGCATTTGTATCTTTATTTTTCCTATATTTATTTGTTGTGTTAAGCTTTTCATATTTCATACATTCTTTTTTATCAACTCTATTTCACTTTTTTGACTGTATGACATCTTAAAAAGTTATGGCTTACCTTAAGAAGAAGTGATAGGGTTAGTGGCAATCCTAACGAGTATACTCATATTTCTTTTGTTTGAGCTTATACAATGGACAAGGGACCAAATACAACTCCCATAATTGATCATTCACACCTTTATTATGTATAATTTATTGATAATACATCCAAAGATGAAAAATACAATCAAGATCGTATGACACACAAGATGGGAACCAAGACACTCTCCCCCCACTTAACAATTAAATATAATTGTCAGTTAAGGATGAGATTCTATATAGATTCAGAGATAGACTTCAAGAACAATCCCATGATCATGAAAAAATTTACAATCCATAATGGAATTAAATAACAAATCAAATAATGGTCCATCATCTACTCCCCTAGATAACAACATTGTTACACCTACTTTGGTGCCAACTAGGATAATACAATAACCATTTTTATCTCAACAACCTTTAGTGGTAGCTAAACCTCTTATGGATAGTTCCTCCTCTCTATATGTATAATCCTTTATGTATGAGGTTCATTACCTATAGGCTAAGGTGTCACATCTTGAGTAGGGAACCACTAATCCATCACATGCCTTGGATTATCATGTTCTTTAATATACACGTTTGGCACATAACATAGTGGCAACTCCTTTTCCATGCAAATTCATATCACCTAAGATTGCATTATATGATAGTAAGGGTGACCCAAAGCACCATCTCCAATATTTTAATGCAACATGTCTAGAATATATGTCTAATGATTGGATCGTCACTAAGTTGTTCCTATGTAGTCTCAATAATTATACCTTATAATGGTTTTATGATCTACTGAATTAGTTTATCACCATATTCAATCCATTGATAGATATTTTTTTATCACACTTATCATTAAATATCAATGATAAGATCTCATATTCTTAAGTAACACAACTGAAGCAAAAATCCAATGAACTTATTATAGAATACGTGTTGTGATATATGACTATATTGGTCATGTTGACAAGTCCCATGGTAGATAGAGATATCCAAGGCATATTCAAATAAAGGATACTACCAACATTACATGAAGATATCTTGTTCAAAAAGTTTCCAACCTTCATAGATTTATGCCACACAATGAAAGAAAGAGAAGTAAAGCTTCTCCTTATGGGTAAAATAAAATATACAAGTGGATCAAAACCAACTGCTAAGACTTATAGTAAGCATCCATAAAAGTTAAGGGCCTTTAAAAATAGGAATGATCCAAATGATATAGTTAATGTAGCTTTAGAGACATATCTTCACTTGGTTTTATCGACTCCTCTACAAAGATTTTTCAACAACCTTTCAAATTCACCAGCATGTGTTTTACATTATCTCTAATAATGCAATGTCATATCTCTCCCTCCCATCAAAGAGTTTGATATGACACAAAATCTTCCAAAAACATATTATTCCAATGCCTTTTATGAATATCACAGGGTATTATGCCATACAACAAACTAATGCATCACACTGAAACATTAGATACAATATTTGATAGAGGCTAACCAAATTGATGTGGGTACACCCACAGAGGCACCCAAAGTTCAAAAAAAAAAATCTAAGGCATTAAAAATATTTTTATATTCATTTTAAAAGCATATCATAAATGAGGTAGGGGTACTTCAGGTGTTCACTACACATATCAGGCACATCGATCACCATCATCATATCACACTATAAGAAATGATGCACACCCCTTATATAATATTATCGGTGTGTATCATATAATAGTGATAGTTATACCACTCATCACTTTCTCATAGTAGGAGATTGTTGATGATGACTTAGATTTATATGGACTCTGTCATATGAAAACCATAAATTAAAACATAATGCATCTATTATAAGTGATTCATAAATATTAGAACGGTCAAATAAGATTTCAAGTGATGTACTAAGGGAAATTATTAAAGCTAATTTGATAAACCTACATCCTCAAGACCCAGTGAGAAGATCCAAATATTATTGTGCATACCATAGAATGCATGGTCACCACACCGATTCATGTATAACATTGAAAAATAAAATACAACAGACAATGTATATAAATTACTCAAATAGTGAAAAATCATCCAAATAATATACAATGGAACATATACAAATTAAAAAAGGGTCTAATTTAGAAACAATACAAAATTTATTACCAAAGCATAACCAAGAAAAAAAAAAGGTTCACAAATCATAATAAGAAGAAGATACAGTAAAACAAGTACATGTAAAGCAAGTAAAAGATGCAAATATTCCTCTATAAAATGTGGCTAAACTTTCAAAGTAGTATGGGTTTGGTTAAAATTCTATAAACTATTTTTATTACCATGGTTAAGGATTAGGAAAGTGGACATAAGGCATCAAAAGTCCTATTCTAGTAGCTAATATTGTTGGTTAACAATGGTTAGGATTTATTCAACATCTTAAGGCAAATCATTCATAGATATGGTTTATCTAAGAAAACTATCCAGATACATAAGAAATGTTAAATAAAGATAAATAACTTAAGTTGAAAAGTTAAAGTCATGGTCAACCAATAAGCATTCTCAAAAGAGGTTTTCTAGAAAATGATCCTCCAAAATACCTATTAACCACCAAACTTCACCTTTTTATAGAATATTGTTCATACCTTTCTAAGTTTGGGGGAACATGAAAGTAGTCTAAGGCTATGGGTGACCTATGGATGGACTAAACCTCTAGTTTTTGGGTCTAGCTCCCCTAATACATCAATTGAGATCAATTCCTAAGACTACTAATGTGGTAATTAAAAGAGGTAGAAGATGATGCATGAAACAAAACCAAAGATAACGGGTTGTGATGCCCCATAATATCCTATCCACTCTAATTGATCCTTAATCAACACTTTATGAATCAAACAACGATTAGTGACTAAAACCAATTTTCCAAGGGGTTAATAGGCATTAGTACTTCATAGGAAGGTTATGGTAAATGGATTAAACATAAAGGTAATGGATGAGAGGCATATCTAAGACACTATCAACTAGATTACACTTCAAACATAGTCACCAACATCTTGACTCATCATATGACTAACATAAAATGATATCCTAGAAACTAGGTGAGGACAAAGACTTATAAAGGGGAACACAAATTTACCACCCCAAAAAATCAATAAGCACATAACACACCAAGCTTGTAAAGGAATCTAAGACAATCCTTCTTATTGATTCAAAATGTTTGAAAGATATAATCTAGGTAGAGTTTGATCATACCTAGTTGAGGGATGAGTATAATGGTCTTAGAGCCTCAATTTATAGAACATGAATAAGAGGGAAAAGACAATATGGTTTGGAGAAGGCATGAAGAGATCATGAATAAACACAATTCACTCAATGAGCACATACATGTAGTCCCACACTTCTCCCATGCATTGCCTTGGTCATGAGTAGTCTTTAATGAACCTATTGGGGTGTTAGATGTTTATTTTTTTGCCAATGTTGACCCCATACATAGGATGAGCATGCAAACTTGGTCAATTCCCTTTGATTTTGATAGTTACAAAGGCATTAAATTGATTCAATTAGTCCTCCATGAAGTACTTAATATTCTACCCCCTTATTGTATGTTGATAAGGCTTGGAAAACTACCCCACCCTCCATCATAGATGTAAAAGGAGCCTGATTTCCTCATGATATAGTTCCAAAGGTGTCCATAACCTACATTTATTTACATAATAATTATGTACGCCAATAGTCTTCCCCCTTAGTTGACCAAGTAGGCCTATTAGGCAATGAGGCCTAGTCACTTAGTTTTAATTGTTGAGGTATGTTCTTATCATTAGTTTTGTGCCATAAATGTTATCATTGATGTCAAATTCAAAGTTGGTGTCATGCATGGTGAAGTGTACATGACAAGGAGTCTTATGACAAGAGATAATTTGAAGGAAACATATTGTCTCTTTGTTGAGATAGAATTTTAAGGTAACGTAATAATTCTTATGAGGTTGATGACATACCAAGGTCAAGATAGAGATACAAGGTAAGCATACTTTTAGGCAGTAGTCTTAAAGAGATTTGTCATATCAAGAGCATGTGTATGATGATGGTGGTCTGGTAATATGGATACACACAAGTATAAGTGGATAGTTAAGGATGAACAAGAATACAATATAATGTTTTGAAACACTTAGGAATGTTTTAAGGTAAAGCTTTAGGGGTACGGTCTTAAGCCTTAGTATGCAACCAGTCTAGTCATAGACTATACTTGACATAATAAGGAGTCTTGAGATGTTATCAAGATCTGTGAATGATGAAAATTATTATGTCAAAATGGTATGAGGTTTTATGACATGATCATGTGTTTTTGAGAATATTATAATATGTTTGAAGTGTGTTCAAAGTTTAAGTGTGACTAGTAGTTCAAGGCCTAATGTGCAAAGAGACCTAATGTGGCCTAATGAGGGGTTAAGTTCAATTTAAAAGATGACAAAGATCATAATATAATTTATATAGGTTTCATAGGTTGTGTCAAAAAATTTTATCAAGTATGAGGTCATATACTAAAGGAGAAAGCATGAAATGTGGTTTTGAGGTTTTTTGTGTGTGTAGATTGAGGTATTGCAGCCCTGTGAAGGATGTTTGTTGGCATGAGAAATGTTTTCATGAGATACTAATAAGTTCATATAAATTATTTAAGTATCCTATCTCAAAATAAACATTATTTTCTAGATTAAGGGCCAAAGATTTATTAATGATCATTAAGATTGTAAGGCAGTCTTAACCCTTTCTAAAACCCCAATTATGACCTGATATAGAAAATATTTTTATAAATAGATAAGAATGGTTTATATGACATATTTTTGTGATATATATATATATATATATATATATATATATATATATATGACTCTCCAAGGTACCTTAAAGTGGTATTGGTTTACCAGAAGAGTGAGTGAAAGATACATAAAATCTTTTATTTCTCAAATTTTTGATGTAGCAGGTATGGTTGACCAGGTGAAAGATTAAAAATGAATGAAGTATGATGAATGATACTTTTATTTTATGTAATATTAATTTTATTATCAGGTTACAAACTTAAAATATGTTAAAATGGCCATGGAATTTGACGTATCACTAAAAAGTCATAGTGAGGAAGATAGTGAGAAAAATAGGCAGAAGTGGGAATGAGATTGGGGATCTATTTCCAAGGATTAGGGATGAATTAAATTAAATAGGTTTATTATTAAATACATTTAACACATATAAAATTTTACTATAATATTTGGATATGCTTATATACAAGAATAAATTTACTCTCAAAGTTATCTGTCTAACACAGTGAGGTCTGTGTAGGGTGAAGACATGAGATTAGTCTATAAGACCACTATTGATATTTAACCTTATAAAATATTTGTTTAATTATGTTAATATGATTATTAATTATCATATAAACCTATTTAAACTTCATTAAATTGAATCTTTAGGTGTTCTAAGTCATTGTTTCCATGATTGTGTTTTGGAGCATTCGGGTAGTTTTTTGTGCTAATAAGATTTATGTTTCTGAGTTATTATGCATAGATTTGAATAATTTAATGCATAATAATTTGTTATATATGTCTCATATTTTAATTTAAATTTATTTTTCTTCATTAAAAACTCCTATGAAGATGTGAAAACTCAAAGGTTCTTGACTAGTTTTTTAGGCTTATTTACAATTCTGAGTGAGCATATGGAAGTAATTAGTTGAAGTCTTTTGTCTATTATGTAGAAGTATAATTTTCATGGTTTTGAACCTGATCTCATATAGGTTATATAATTTTCTTTTTTTAAAATATTCTTATGGGTCAAATTTGAGTGTATTCCTCATACATTCAAAACAGACTTTCTGGTAGTAAGAAGGGCTAATTATGAGAAGGCCTAATGGTGTGGTTCAAGGAGTGAGATGAGATAAATGGTGTTGGGTACCTAATGTGAGCTTAAAAAGTGATTAATTAAATTGTGTGTGAAAATATTAACATGGAACATCAGGACATATTAGTTCTTAAAAGCATGAAGAATTAGCCATTGTAAAAAGTTTCTAAATTAGTAAATTACCCATTTTCAAAAGATTATAAATTGAATATAAAACAAAAATGAATATAAAAAAGGAATTCATGTCACTAAAAATTAAATAAATCATTTATTACTAAATAAATAAACAAATACCATTAAAATCATAATTAAAACTAAATAATTTAAAGAACATTAAAAACATTAATAACAATATAAATATATATAGGTTTAATAATATGGATATAAATAGTTACTATATAATTATTTATAATATTATTGATTATAAAAAAAACTATAAATACCAAGACACGATAAAAACACTTGATGATAAATAAAACATCGAGATCACAAAAAGAGGTCAAATTAAAGATTAAGAAAATAGACAACCAAAGCAGTCTAAGTAAGAAAATTCTAACACCTTTACATGAGAGAATTATAGGCATGACTTATTACAAACCTTTCATCTTTATTTAAATTATACAGCTGTTTCAAAATTTCAAGTGCCTCTCTAAACTTCCATTTATTAAATTTATCTTTAACAATGATGACATTAGCCTCTTCTATATTTCTAGCATGTTTAATCTTGCAAAAATGTTTAGCCAATGGTGATTTCTCTTTCCTTTCAAGATGAATATAAGTTGCATGCTATTTAAATATAATTTAAGCTAACCTTCCTATTTACCCTATGTAAGGGATGCCACAAGAGAATTTTATAGTGTATGCACCACTACAAAGGTTAAGGTCCATATGGTCCTTCACAGACCCTAAAGTCATACACAATTTGGATCGTATGGACCCTAACCTCTGTAGTGGAGTATATATTATAAAATGATTTTGTGGCATCCCTTGCATGGGGAAAACATGAAGGTCAATTTGTACTAGATTTAAATAACATGAAACTACTATTCATCCTTAAAGGAAAGATAAATTAGCCTTGGTTAAACAATCTTGCAAGACAAAACATGTTATAAATATAAAGAGGCTAAGGTTATCACTATTGAATATCACTTTTAGAAAAAAAAAAATAGTGAGGCACTTGAAATTTTGAAATATGTGTCTAATTTAAATAAAGATGAAGGGCTTGGAATAAGTCATACTTGGAAGCCTCTCATGTATAGGTCTTATAATTTTATTAATTACATTACTTTGGTTGTCTATTTTATTTGTCTTGAATTTTACCTCTTTTGTGATCTTAGTGTTTTCTTTATCATCAAGTATTTTTACTGGGTCTTGGTCTTTCTAGTTTGGTTATAATCAATAATTTTATAATTAATTATCTAGTAACTATTTATAGCCATATTATTAAACCTAGATATAGTTGTGTTGCTACTAATGTTTTTAATGTTCTTTAGATTATGTAATTTTAATTATGATTTTAATGGTATTTGTTTATTTATTTAGTAATAATTTCTTTATTTAACTTTCTTTGATTTTTAATGATGTGAATTCTTTTTTAATATTTATTTTTTGGTTTGTTTTCGATTTAGAATATTTTAACAATGTATAATTCATCATGATTGTAAGAACTAATAGGTCCTATTGTTCCACATTAATCTTTTCACCTGATGAAGGATCATGGAAGAGGATCTAAAACGTTGAGCACCAAAAATCAACATGGTTTTTCTAGAAAAAGGTAATGCAATGTTGTGGACTACAAAAGTGTAAAATCCCTAACATGAATGTTTAATCCCTGTAAATTTAAACCTAAGAATTTTTACTTAACCTTTACGACCAATCTGTAGTACAAGTTGTATTGATGGGTCCTGAAATGTATGTTTTTTATAGGGAAGAGATAAGTTCTTGAGATCCAACTCCAGTTTGTGCCTTCAAGATCTCTAAGTGAAAATACATCACTTTGAGTATGTATATATAGGTAAATAACACATTATCCCATGATCTCAACCTCAAAACCCACTTAGAGGATTATTTTCACTAATATTTAGGATCAGGGAAATACTATCAATAAATGTTGTCAAAGTTGAAGAAATAGTTGGATAACTCTACCTCCAATGATTTATGGTTGGATACTTATAATTTCAACACATAAATGGTGTAAAATAACATCTAGGATAAGGTTATTGTATTTATATCATTCCTGGTTGAGAGATGCATTGTATGCAAGAAAAATAAGATATATCTACAACTTATCCTACAAAGTAATATCGAAGCTCAAAGAATACAATCAACTAACAATATACTTAGAAATACTTTGTTCTATCATGGTAATGACCAATTATGGATCTTATAAACCTAAATAATGGTTCTATTATGACACAATAACAAAGGAGAGGTTTCCAAGGCCTCTAGTCAAATGCAATCATCTAATAACCCTAGCTAAGTCTTATAATGTGATAAGTGGAAATTATATAATGTACAAAATAAACATATAACCTAATCTAGTACATAAACATAAAATATAATATAATGACCATTAAATATTTTGGCACAAATGGGGTAGATAATAAACAATCAAAGATAATTCTATTCAATACAATATAGATTTTTTCTAACAAAGGATATATACAATTCAATCCATTAGTTATGCAACATCTACTTTATCAAAATAAAGTTTTAGGAGTATACATACCTTATTGAAGTTAACCCATCATGACTCAATATTTCCCTTAGTGAATGGTGTTTTTTAAGAGTCTGTTGTGGTTTTTACAAAGATATAACAAATCTAGGTTACAATATTTATCCTATCCATCCAAGACCTCCATAAGACAAATGCTACTACTCCAAGTCAAAAAACTAAGCAATGAAACCTTTAACTTATAGTATAATAATATTTATAAACTTTAATGATGTGAAATTTAATGATGTTCCCTTTAGAAATTAAGTTGAGGGGATATTTATAGCTAAGATTGACACTAAACCCTCCCATGAATATTATTAACAAGGTCAGCCATGTTAATTTTGTTTGGAGTGAAAGAGTCATCTGACCTTGAACTAGGTCAGCTTAGGCTGATGGAGTTTCCTATGGTGAAATGGATTCCAAATAATGTCAATCAACCTGATGTAATAGGGAAAATGAGTAGAAATATTATTTGCTTAGGTAGTAGTATTTTAAATGCTGAGTTTCTTAGGGGAGTGTATAAGTGAATATTTTCCTAGGGAATTGAATAAGCGTAGATTATAGTGGTTTTAGGTAATGGTATAGGGACCAAAAATCCTATAAATCTCTAAAGGTATACCAACCCATTTCTTAGTACACCCTTTAAGGCATGCACTCATATAGATTAAGACTTAACAAGATCCTCCAAGAGAGAGAGAGAGAGAGAGCATCAATAAATGGTAAAGTTAAAAATATTATGTGTATATATATGCTCCACTTGAAGTTTATCACATGTCACATAGTTGTCACATGGGATGGTGTTTTGATAAATAATGTAGGTGTTGAGTTGTGGAGCTAAAAGCTTCATCGAATGTGCAAATGTGGAGGTTGCTAGGTTACACAGTAACCGACATCAGTCATAAGCTGCTGACATCGGTCAGGGGTCACCCAAAATCTGTCAACATTGATTATGCATCAGCCAACATTGGTCATCTCCAGATAGATAGAGACTGGCATCAGTCATCTGTGCATTTCCAGAATTCTATTTTTGGAGAATAGTTAGTTTGCATGTAAAGACTAAAATTAGTCTTGAGTCCACTTTTCTATTTTTGGTAGGACATATTTGAACCTTTGATTAAGAGGTGCATCTAATAGTGGAGAATACATGGCTCCTGAACCCTAGTACTATATAATAGGGTTAGATCCTCATAGCATGTAGACAATAAGACACAACAATAACTGGGTTAATTGTGATTGTAATTGATTGAGATAGAGAGAGCACTCTTGAGGGAGAATTACTGTACATCTTACAAGTGTGAGAAGAAGAGATATTTCTTCATTGTATTTCCTTCTAGAAGAGTTTAATATAGATTGGTTGTTTCTCGTATCTCCTATTCTTTGTTGTTTCTGATTTCTAGTTACTTATTACTTCTGGTTTAATTCTGTGTTTAGTTGCTTATACAAAGTAATCAATTATACTGTAAGGAGGTCCTAAAAATTGGTATCAAAGCTATATGTATACACTAACAATTGGTATCAAAGCATAGCTTTCAGAGCAGGTTAGTGTTTGTTGATTAAAGAATTTAGTCACAGGGGTTTCTGATTGAGTGGGAGTAAAACAATGGCAGAAGAAAGTAAACTAAGAATGGAGAAATTCAATGGCAAGAATTATCAATTATGGAAGATGTAGATAGAATATTATCTGTATCAGAAAGATCTGTACTTACCATTGGGTGGGGTTTCAAGCAAGCCCACAGATATGCAAGATGAAGAATGGAATGTTCTTGATAGAAAGGCTCTTGGATCTATAAGGTTGAGCCTCGCATCTTCTGTGATTTCCAACTTATCACAGGAAAAGACAATGGTAGAGTTAATGGATACTTTGGCAAATTTATATGAAAAGCCCTCAGCTTCGAATAAGGTATATCTTATGAAGCAATTATTTAATTTGCAAATGCAAGAAGGTGGATCTATATCTAGTCATCTTAATGATTTCCATACAATAGTAAATCATTTAAATTTAGTCAAAATAGTTTTTGATGATGAAATTAAGGCTCTCTTAATCTTATGCTCTTTACCTGAAAGTTGGAATAGTTTGGTAATGGTAGTTAGTAATACTACATCTGCTTCAAATATCTTGAAAGTTGATGATGTTGTTAGTGTAATCTTGAATGAAGAAATTCACAGGAAAAGCATAGGGGAAACATAAGGTAATGTTTTAAGTATTGAAAGTAGGGGAAGGCAAAGAGAGAAGGGAAATCAAGGGAAATCAAGGTAAAAGATGAGAAGGAGATCCAAATCCAGAAATGGAGGTATAACCTGCTAGAATTGTGGAAAAAAAGGGCATGCAAAGAAAGATTGTTGGTTGAAAGAAAATCAACATGAAGGTAATAAAGAAGAAAATGATGTAGGTATTGTTGCACATGATGCTCTTATATTTTCCTTGGATAAAGTAGAATCATGGGTTTTAGATTCTGGTGCCTCTTTCCATGCAACCCCAAATAGAGAAATTTTCAATGATTATGTCCATGGAGACTTTGGAAAAGTTTATTTAAGGGATGATGAGCCTTGTCAAATTGTTGGCAAAAGAAAAGTGCAGCTGAAATTACAGAATGGCAACACATGGGTGTTGAAGGATGTCATGCATGTACCCATCCTGAAGAGAAATCTAATTTTTGCAGGAATGTTGGGTGATGAGGGTTGCATAGTAACTCTCACAGCTGAATCTTGGAAAGTTTCTAAGGGTGCACTTGCATTAGCAAGAGGTAAGAGAGTAGGTACACTTTATCTATCTACTTGTATTATTAATTATTCTCCTTCTATTTTATCTACTTCAGATGTAGATGTAAAGTTGTGGCACTGTAGGCTTGGTCACATGAGTGAGAAGGGAATGGATGCTCTTAAGTCAAAAGGTAAGCTTTTAGATTTGATAGATCGAGATTTCTTTGAACATTGTATTTTTGGGAAATAGAAGAAAGTGAGATTTCTCAAAACTGGGTCAACAAAGAAGAAGCACAAGTTGGAGCTTGTTCACACAGACGTGTGGGGACTAGCTCAGGGATCTTCTATTGGAGGATCATAGTATTATGTTTCTTTCATTGATGATGCTACAAGAATGGTATGGGTTTATTGCATAAAGAGGAAATCTAACGTTTTTGACACATTTGAGAAATGAAAAACCTTGGTTATAATGAGAAGGTGATGTAAAGTGATCAGCTCAAGAGGATGAATAATTCTGAGTAGGCCAATATTGCTTTGGACAAGGTTATGTTCCAAAATGAGCTCATGGGTAAAAATCATCACTCATAGGAAAACGCAGACATTGATGTCGATCAGGCAGAGACTGATGTTGATCAGGTAGGAACCAACGTCGATTAGGTGAAGATCAAAGTTGGTGATGTCTAGCAGGTGGAAACCAATTTCGGTCATATGGTAACCAATGTCGGTCGGGTGGAACTGACATCGGTCAGGTGCAGACTGAGAGATGACCAGGTTCGGTCACTGTCAGAACAAAATTTGGGTGGACATCAAGCTGTCAATGAGTCTCAAATGCCCATGAGGAGGTCTGAAAGGGTAAGTAAACCTCCAATTCATTATTCCCCTTCTTTATACTACTTTTTGCTCACTAATGGTGGAGAACTAGAAGTTTTGATGAGGCAATGTAGGTAGAATCTAGGAAATAGTGGGAGTATGGCATGAATGAGGAAATTGATTCCTTGGAAGAGAACCAAACGTGGGATTTGGTTGAGTTGCCAGCCAAAAAAAAGAACTAAAAAACAAATGGGTTTATAGGTTAAAAGGAGAGAATGGACAAGTGAGACATAAGGCTAGGTTATATGGTCTTAAGCAAGCTCCAAGACAATGGTATTTGAGGTTTGACAGGTTTATGACAGAGCATTGCTTTAGTCAATGTCAATCTAACAATTGTGTTTATTTTACCAGATTGGATGATAATAGATACATTATCTTGTTACTATATGTAGATGATATGCTTGTTGCAGGTTCACACATGTAGGATATTACTGAGCTAAACGTAAAATTAGCTCAGACATTTTCCATGAAGGATTTAGGAGTGAAAATCCTTGGCATGAGTATTTCTAGAGATAGGGAAAATCACAGGTTGATTTTGTCTCAAGAGGATTATGTGAATAAGGTGTTGGAGAGGTTCAATTTTTAGGATGCAAACCTGGTAAGCACACTTATGGCTGGACAGTTCAAGTTAAGCAAAGAACAGTGTCTTAAATCACATGATGAGGTTGAGTACATGGTATGTACTAGACCTGATATTGCCCAAGCAGTGGGAGTTGTTAGTAAGTTTATGGCCAATCTAGGAAAGGAACACTGAAAAGTAGTTCAGTGGATTCTCAGATATCTGAGAGGGACCAATAGTAGGCATTTATGCTATGGAGGGTTAAACACTTCTCTACATGGGTATGTAGATTTGGATATGGCAGGTGACTTGGATGGCAGGAGAAACACCACAGGATATGTGTTCACTGTTGGTAGAATGATGGTTAGCTGGATTTCAAAGTTATAGAAGGTTGTTGCCCTATTTACTATAGAGGTAGAATACATTGCAGTCACAGAGGCTAGCAAGGAAATGATATGGATGACTCGGTTCATGGAAGAGTTGGGAAAGGACCAATTATTGTAGATTGTATACTGATAGTCAAAGTGCAATTCATTTGGCAAAGAATTTAGTCTTTCATTCAAGAACCAAACATATATAGCTTAGGTACCACTTCATTAGACAGGTATTGGAGGATGGACAGTTGAAGCTGGAAAAGATCCATATGGATAAGAACCCTAGTGATATGTTAACAAAGCTGGTAACAAAGGAGAAGCTAAATCTTCATTCAAATTTTTTTGGTCTTCAAGATTGAACTTGAAGAGGGATAAACAAGCTAGAAACAAATTAGAGGATGTTGCTATACAGGTACAGGTGCAGTTGTTTATCTCCAAGTGGGAGATTGTTGAGTTATGGAGCTAAAAGCTTCACTGAATGTGCAAATGTGGAGGTTGCTGGGTTACACAATAACCAACATCGGTCATAAGCTCTCAACATCAGTCAGGGGTCGACCAAAATCTGCCAACATCGGTTATGCATTGGCCGACATCGGTCATCTCCAGACAGACAAAGACCGGCATTAGTCATCTGTGCGTTTCCATAATTCTTTTTTGGAGAATAGTTAGTTTGCATGTAAAGACTAAAATTAGTCTTGAGTTCACTTTTCTATTTTTGGCAAGATAGATTTGAACCTTTGATTAAGAGGTGCATCTAACGGTGGAGAATGCATGGCTCATGAACCCTAGTACTATATAATAGGGTTAGATCCTCATAACATGTAGACAATAAGATATAACAACAATTGGGTTGATTGTGATTGTAATTGATTGAGAGAGAGAGAGAACTCTTGAGGGAGAATTACTATACATCTTAGAGGTGTGAGAAGAAGAGAGATTTTTTTATTTTATTTCCTTCTGGAAGAGTTTAATACAGATTGGTTGTTTCTCGTATCTCTTATTCTTTGATGTTTCTGATTTCTAGTTACTTATTACTTCTGGTTTAATTCCGTGTTTAGTTGCTTATACAAAAGTAATTAATTGTACGCTAAGGAGGTCCTAACAACTGGTATCAAAGCTATGTGTATACACTAACAGTAGGAATACATAATGTTGATCTAATAAATTGTAGTAAGTAGTGCAAAAAAAGTTTAGGTAAATATTTGAAAAAAATATCGTCACCTACTTTTTAGAATAAAATTTGTATAAGAATAAATTAGAGACATCCAATGTGTGTAACATAATTTAGACCTGAAAATAAGATAAAATCATTTTTTTTGAAAAAAAATGGGTTAATTATATAAGTATTCCCTACATTTGTATTATTAAAATATTTTTTATGCTTTTGAAAAATATTTTGTAGAAACATTGTAATCATTAAAACATTTAATTTTTCATTAAATAATTAAAAGGTAAAGAATTTTTAAAATTTAGATTTAAATAGTATTTTTTATTGTTCATTTGTAAATTTACTTTTTTTAAAAACTAGGGACCTATGTGACTAAAACGAGTGATTAGAGAGACTATAAAACAAAGATGAAGATCACGAGATGGAGGACATACGGAAATAATTTCTAGTATGATCAAGGTATGAAATTTACCAAATTTTGAATTTTTTTTCAATTTTATCAAAAAAATGAGATAGATATAAAAAAATAGGTCTTGGTGTAAATCTATATAGCAAAATTTACCCTAGACAATTTTAGGGTAGAGTAAGGATTAGTATGGTCAATGGATAGGGGTGAAATGGGTCATTAATGCCTACATAATTAAAGGCAAATGGGTGAAAAAAATAACCACAATAACTAAACAAGATCAACTAGGTCAATGTAGTTAGAAATTAATAGCTTAATGAAGGTGGTTGATTTCATAGGAATGGGCTAATGTAGTTTTTCAATATCTAGATGACAATGTATAGATGAGTTAATTTACTTTTATATTTTTGAGGAGGTTGATTGCATATATATGCATCTAAATTTTATTTCATCACTAACATTATTATTAGTCAACACTAACATCACTAATTTCATGTAACTCATCATTACTTATTTCCTTCTAATCATTTCTCTAAAACTTTATCATTCTTAATAATCATGATAACCTTATATTCTCTCACATCATATCATGCTAATCATAAAATATAGGTATATTATATCAATCCAACACTAAATCTAATAATCGTTAACTTAGTCTTATTTTTGTTTTACCTTGTTTGGAGCATAACATTTGTAAAGATGAAGGCATAATGCAAGTATAATATTTTCATTTCAATTGCATTTTTATCTAACTTAGCTCCAGATTAGAGGTAAGTCATAATTTTGTGTAGGAAAGTGATAAGTTTGTATCAATCAATCCATTTTCACAAATTTTACCATGTCTCACCTATCTACCAATTCCTAGGATTTCCTCAAATTTTACTCCCCTAATCGTATCCTTTCTTCTTAAAATCCCACCTAACACTCATATAACCTCTCCTTACTCCTCATTAAGTCTAATAATGGATTTTAGAGCTCTCCAAATCTAGAATGTTCCTCCATTCTCTCCATATTATCTAGAAACATCTAAATCTAGAGACTTCTAAGAAATTTTTGATTCTCATTTATTCCCTCCTATTTTCTCTATTTAAACACACTGTATCCTTTGATTCGAGATAATGAGTTGAATTTGCATGAAATATATTAATCTAAAATAAAGTAATCCATCCAATAATCTAATCAAGTCCAAAATTATCCAATAATCCATTATCCATAAGTTAATTTCTAAATCCAGTATCATGTTAATCATAAAATTTGAGTCTATTATATAAATCCAACACTAAATCTAATAATTGTTAATTTTAGTCTTCTTTTCTTCTAATCTTGTTTGGATCATAATATTTTTGAATATGTAGGAATAATGCAAGTACAAAATTTCATTTGAATTGCATTTTTATCTAATTTATCTCCACATTATAGGTATTCTAAAATTTTGTATAGGAAAGTGACAAGTTTGTACAAATCAATCCAATTTCAAAAATAGATTACATTAAATTTGGTGACCATATTGGGATCCTTCCTTTAAACTAACCATTGTGTTTATGAGGTGTGAAAAAATCTAACTTGCAGGTTTGGTTAGGAAGAATTAGGGTTCAAATTAAGTAAACTATGAATTTGACCTGCAAATAATGATTTTAAAGTTACGGCTTTACTCATGTTAGTTGTGACTTTGATTTTACTATAGTGATTATCCATTAACTGTTAACTTCCTTGACTATTTTTTATAATTTTTCAAAATTGCTTCTCAACAATTGTGACTCTAATTTTTACTTTATATTTTTATCTTTCTAGTTTTATTCTTGAGTTGGTTTATAAAGTATTCCTAAATACATATTATAAGATTTTTCAATTATATTTAGTAACATTTTTTCTATCTAGTTTTGGTTTTAGTAATAACAGAAGATTTTGATAGAATTAAAATTTATAAGATCTTAGGTGTTGTGAAAATTTTATTTTACCCTCTTGTTAATATTATTATTATGATTTTTGATATTGAATCTAATACTTCTATTTTTGACTTAACTCATAAATTATTTTCACTCAAGTTGTCAAATATCATAATTTGGTTTTTACTATAATTTGTTAACTTTATCTAGTCTTTAATTTTATAAGAAGCAATTGAGTACTTTATCATGTTAAAACCATAATTTTCTTTTTCTTTTTTTGTCTCTTCTTCAATATCACTTATAACAAGTATTTATCTCGACATGAAGTCATGATTTTTCCATTTTAATTATGATTTTGACAAATAGTAGTTTTACATAGTTGTTACTCTAGAATCTATTTTATTTGAGGCATCACTTATAATCTATAAATATTTTTCCTATCAGTTCTAACATTTTTTGTTAGGATAAATTATAAATATCAGATCAAACAAAACCACAACTCTGTCAGTTGTAATTTAAAGAAAACATAATTTCATCCTATTTAAGGCTTAAAAATTCTATGTAACTATAATAATTGGATAGATATCAGTAAATAATATAATATAATCTCTTTCAAAAACATTTAGTTTCTATAAAATCTCTAAATATCTTAGTTTTTCATAATTTTACAAAATTGATTATAACATGTTCCAATCCTGATTTCGATTAGTGACTTTAAGATTAGTAATTTAAATTTTATCTCGTGTACAATTTCATCATTTTTGATCAAATATACTTGATAATACTCTGAATAATCTATTTAAAACACACTATTCTATCTATTTTGATCATCTTATATTTACTAATTCAATCATATTTTGGAATATTCTATTTTATTAAGCATCAAACCATCACTTCTTTATGTCTACATTATTGATCTCTAGTTGTGATTTTACTAAAGATATTAGTGATTTTGAATTCTTAACCATGTTGTTACAATAATTTTTGTTTACTAATTGTAAAATCATTTGTCAACATCTATGATTTTGTTTTTCCATTTATGATTTGGAGTCTCTATATGTGATTTTACATAACACTAACTATGTATAAGTGATTTTGATTACTAAATTAGAAATTTTGCATAATTTAAAATTATAAATTACCCTTTTTGTATTTAAATTTTCAGTTTTTATTGTATACTTTGAGATAATTTTTTGTGAATTTTGAGTCATTTCAAACATCCCATAAGCCCTAAAATATGTTTGATGTCAGGGGATCCACCCCTTGACCCCCACCTATAACATAAGAGGGAACACACTCTCTTAGAAAAACAATGACCAAGAGTGAGGTATGGGCTGAATTAGTATTCAAAAATTTTATTCAATTCCATTTAGCCATAGATGATCCATTCTAACAATCATGTACATCTTGGCAAAAATAAACATCAAATCATAAGAACATGAAAAATTTGAACATAACATATACATGGGAAACCCTCTATAGGAAGAAAACCTAGTTATGAAACAAATGGACTACATTAATATAATATAAACATAAATATTTAGTGAATCACTAACTCCACATGGAGCACCAACCCCAACTAGCTCAACACCAACTCAGTTAGGCTTTAACAAGCACCCGCTTGCAAAGAGGCACCAACCCCATAGATGACTCGACACAAACTCATCCACTTAATTATTTTATAAACTTAAGAAGACATTATTAATTATACAATACATGAAGATATTATCCTTCAAATATTTTCTCACTTATGTCCCTCTCAAACTGGCCTTCAACGTTATTCATTCAATTGGCCCTCTTCATGGCTTGATTGGGTCTTATGACCTTGACCTTCATATGAAGAACCTTTGTTATATATTCATAGAATTTATTTAATGATATAAACTCCCTCTTACTCATCAATTATTTATATCATTCACTTATCCTTTTTTGTACTCCCACTCTTAGCATCCTTTAAGCACACAAAATATGACTAAACTGCCTTGCTTTTATAGAAGTCACTTGATAATATCCTTCATAGTTGTATACACATTAAAATAACTTATTTAATCCATTAATATGTCTTATAATATTAAAATAACATTTATTAATAATTAATTAATCAATATAACATGTTATAGATACATCAATTAGCCCTTACTCCTCTTTTAGGTTTAAGGAGACCTAATGGGCCTTCTTAAAAACATGTTACCCTTTGATATTTCTTGAAGCATATCCAAAAACATAACATGGTAGGTAAAAATCATAAACCACTTCAATATACCTTATATAAATTCACTTTATATCCATAACACTTTTTAGATCCAATTACCACTTGAATCATTTCTCAAACCACTACATATAAAAAGGCCTATGCATATTTAGAAACTCTATCTTGAAAAAATGAGGCACATACTTAATTTTGAAAAATAACCATGTAAAAAAATTACATATTAAAAATCCTCATGTCATAAAGTTCATCAAAAACTTCATCTAATGCTTCAACTCAAGATAAACAATCTCAAACACTTCTCTCCAACATGTTCACTTAGAATTGCCAACTGACTCCAAAACATAGTCAAGGAAAACATGAACTTTTGAAACATGATTGAATATATTAAAATGATTTCAAAGAAATAAAAAGATATTATATGATACTTATAACAACCTCCATCAAATATATCAGAAGCTATGATAGAATCTATTCGTCATACAGACCAATTTGTTGACTTTTTTTCTCGTAGACTCCACTCAATCAAATAAGCCATTTGGCTTCAATGTTCCAACCTTTTAAATTTAATTTAAATATTTATTGAAATAATGGATAGACTATTAAATTACCATACAACATCATCATGAATTTAAATCCATTACTCTTACATGAAAACACATCAATAATCATCTTCTCACTTCTACCTGCTTTTCTTATTGTCTACACTTGTAGGTCTATTAGTGAATGGCCAACTTGGATCACCAACTTTGTACACTTGAGATATAGAACCTATAAATAAATATTTGTTAATAAAAACTATAAATATTAAATTTTAATCCTCATCCACTTATCAACATTGACTTAGTGAACTCTATCTTTTACAAAAAATATCAGAAAGACACACTTTCCTATAGGGTCTTATCACTTACCTAAGAAACGAATCGCACTTGGATATTTCTATGATAATTTAATAAAACCTCCAATCACTTGTTTGATCATATAAATTTTTTATAATCTATTTAGAAAAATATATTTAACATTGGATCATTATCAAGGTTTTATGATGGTTTAGACCATCTTGTAGTCTTAAAGATCATTCATAAAAATTAGCTCCTCTTTCTTGAAACCAATAAATAGAACTTTGAGATAGAACCCTTACTCATATACCATAAAAAATTTATATTCTCATGCAAATGCTGCACATGCCAACAACTACTAAAAATACCTTCTCAGGTAGATAACTCTTAATTATGTGCACTCAATAAACCTTGAAATAATTTTCAAGCCTTTTCTTGTAAAACAAGACCTCAAACATCATGCACATACTTAAAACAACTTGACTCACCTCTATCACTATTTACCTGCTCACCCATATCATGGAAACTTTTCATGTTACCTCATATGGATACCATTTGTCTTATTACTTTCTAAGCCTTGACTTTCAAGTCTTATTAAGCCTTGAATCTGAACTTCTATCCATCTTGAAAGCATTACCTTGAAAAATATCCTATGTTACATTATCTCTTGTGTATTCTCAAGAAACTTCATACACTCACTCTTCTTGTTATCTTCAATAGAACATCTTTAGAAATACTTATATATATTCAAAGTTTGATTGGAATATTCGTAGCATCTTTATATCTATGTACATAGTTTTCAAAGCTGACTTTATAATCAATTAAAAGGCCCTAAACATTTCATGAACAAAAAAAAATAGCCTCTATCATGCTCAAACATTGTCAAGTGTTCTTGAGATCATTCTCATCTTCATTTCTCATTCGAAGCATATTCATAGATTCTTACACATATCTTCAGACCATATTGTGTCTTCTTTAGATCTCACTTATTTCATCATTCAACATACAAATACCATCTCATAAGGTATAGATAAATCATTACAAGGTGATTTACACTTGTTATACTTACTTGTATTTACTCAATGATATTTAATGAGATACTATCATACTTCAAAAAATACAATGACACCATTATTATTCATATATAAATAACACTCATTATGTTGTCACACATCACTCAAGTCTTACATGACCAAGCATTTTCATAAGAACCTTTAACATCAATGATATTAGATCAACATCACTGAAATAACCATGCATCTTAATAAGAACCTTTGATATCAATGAATACATTAAATACCAAATATTAATACTTAATGAAAATTATCAACAAAATATCCCTTAATCAATGAAAATGTTTAATAATATCACACTTTTTCATTGATGGAAAACACACTCAAAAAAATAATGTCAACCATTCTTGATGGCAATCATCTTTTAGACCTAGTTCTTGTCTTTTATTTCTCCCTTTCTGATCTTGCCCCTTTTCTCATTTTCCTAATCTTTCTCCCCATTTGAAATTAATGAAAAATATATTTCATAAATATTCATCTTTTTTACAAATAAATTAGATTATAGATAACTTCAACATAGATCAAGATCAGTTAACAACCCAAAAAGTTCCCCCTCAAACCATGTATACCTTATCAAAAAACTCACTTTTTCATTAAGGTAATGAGAATGATTATGTCCCCCTTAGTACTTGACTATCTCAATGATTGAATGGGGAAGGAATTACACCCAATTCATGTCTCAAGTTTTCAAAATTTATTATTGGTAGTGGTTTGGTCAGGATGTCTTTAATTTCATCCTGTGTAGAAACATATTCAAGTTTGATAGTTTGTGATATTACCTGCTCTATTAGAAAATGATATCTAATGGGAATATGTTTGGTTATTAAATGCATGGTAGGGTTATTTGAGATAATTATAACACTTGTATTGTCATAGTAGATAGGTCTTGGACCATCATACTCTACCTTGTAGTATTTTAGGGTCTATCTCATATATATGACCTATGCATAACTTGAAGCTGGTATAATATACTTATCCTCACAAGTGGACAAATCTACTAATGGTTTATTATTACTTATCCAAGATAATAGATGTCCTCACAAGAACAAATATCCTCTAATGTTACTTTTCATATCTTTTATACTTATTGCCTAATCTCTATCTATGTAGGCTATCAAATTGGACTCCTTGATTTTTGGATACCATAATCCATATTCTATATTCCCCTTGAGATACTTGAGTATCCTTTTGATTACTTGAATATGATACTTCTTTGGATCTACATTAAATATTTCCATAAGACCTAATACTGACATGATGTTAGGTCTATAAGTAGTGGTATACAATAGACTTTCAATCATTGACCTATATGGCATCTGATTGACCTTCGAAAACTCATATTCCTTGCTCAACTTATATCATATGACCATGGGTGTACTAACTACCTTGATATATTCCATCTCATTTTTTTCAACATTTATCTTATGTACTTGGATTGTGAGATGAATATACCTCTTTTAGACATAGTGATATGTAACCCAAGAAATAATGATAGTTTTCCTAGCATAGACATCTAAATTTTTATCTTAATTAATTCTGCAAATACCTTTGTCATTTTTTCATCATTTACACTAAATATGATGTCATCCACATAAATAAACTATCATTTAATGGTGATATTTTGTTATATATATATATATATATATATATATATATATATATATATATATATATATATATATATATATATATATGTATACAACTCCTCTTTTTAATACTTTATCCAGTAAATACTTGTCTAGCCTAGCATACCAATCTCTAGGAACTTGCTTTAGACCATAGAGATACTTTTCAATCTACAAACATAGTCTTTGTTATTAATTAGAGAAAACCCTCTAGGTTGCTCAATTTCCACCTCTTGTTGTAGATTCTGAGTCAAAAAGGTAGATTTGACATCCATATAGTATACATTGAATCCTTTGAATCTTGCACAAGCTAAAAATAATTTGATTGCCTCCAATCTAACTTCTAGTGCAAAGGTATCCTCAAAGTCTACCCCTTCAACATGTCCATATCCTTTACATACCAAACAATCCTTATTCCTAGTGACTTCTCCATCTTCATTCAACTTATTTCTAAATGCCCATTTTTATGCTAGTGACTTTTTTGTCTTTAGGCTTAGGAACAAGTTTTTAAGTATCATTCTTCTCTATTTGATCTAACTCCTCATTCATAACATCTATCCAAAATTTGGATTTTCTTTATTCTATAATATTCTTATGTTTAATAATATATAATAGATAAGCATTCTCTTTATTTAGATTACTTGCTAATCTTCCCCTTGTTTGCATACCTATATTCTTATTGCCAATAATTTGAGATTCAAGATGATATCTTTAAATATGTCTTGAAGGTCCTTTCAATTCCTGTCTCTCTTCAATTTCTTCTTCCCCCTCATCAATCTCTATATTTTCCTCATAATTATTGATATACAAATTCTCTAAATTATTATTTGATTGTGAGTGAGATTTCCTTGTCCTCATCAACCTTTATGTTTGTAGTTTCCATTATCATTTATAATCTCTTTTTATATAATTTATAGGTATATCACATTAAGAGTATCCTAAGAATATGCCTTCATCATATTTATAATCAAACTTAACCTAGTTTTCATCATCTCTTTTGATAAAACATTTTATCCCAACACTCTAAAGTGTTCTACATTTGCATATTTTCCCTTCTATGGGTCATAAGGATTATTGGTACCATTTATCCTTATCTATCCTCTATCCAAAATGTAGGTAGTAGTGATAAATTCATCTCTCCAATATCCATCAACTAATATAGACTCATGCAACATAGTTACAATAATCTCTTGAAATATTCTATTATTCATTTCCACAATCCCATTCTACTGAGGTATCTCAGTTGTTGAGAATTATCTCTTTATTTTATGAGCCTCAAATAAGACATCAAACTGATTGGACCAAAACTCTCCTCCTATATCAAATTTTAGGCACTTGATTTTCCCTTTTTTCTCATTCTTAATAAGTGCCTTGAATGTCTTAAACTTGTTAAGAGATTATGATTTCTCTTTCAAGAATGCAACCCAAGTCATTATTGTGTAATCATAAATGAGTAACATGACTTAGTAGTTGTCTAATTTAATAATTTGAATTATCATAGTCCTGCAAAGATTAATGTGGATTATCTCTAGTGGTTTTGTGGTAGAGTACTCTTTGGACTTGAACCTTCATTAAGTCTTTTGACCATGACATGCCTTGCAAAGAATGTTTTTAGGTTTGGTGATCTTAGGCATGTTATTCATAGACTTAATAACGCTAATTATGACCAAATTATCAATGTTTAGTTGTCCTAGCCTTATGTGTCATAGCCAACTTTAATCTATCTTTCTCATGAATTATCTCTCCTTCTTGATCTCATTTAGTACATATAAGTTATTCTCACTCCTTGGCATTAGAAATTATCCTTCCTAATTTATCTCTTATTATTTCACATCCTATATCTTGGAAGGTTAGTGTGTGTCCTTGATTACACATTTGAATTACACTGAGTAGGTTATGCTTCAAATCTTCCACATACAACACATTTTGGGTCTTTGTCATTCCATTATGCAAACTCAAAACACCCTTGACAACTATATTAGCAGTTATGATGTCTCCAAACCTCATTTTACCTAAAAAATTATTTATTAATGTGATAAACTTATTTCTATCTCATATCATGTGGCTTGGGAAACCACAATATATATACCATTTCATGCCTCCATCTTAAATGTGAAAACTAGTATGAACTAACATAGAATCCTGTTTGGATTTATGTTACTCTTCGGAAAGAGGTCCATATTGATTTGGATTCCATACCAATGTTTGATCCTTTTTGTGAATTTTATAAGCTTCATATGTCTTCTTCAATATTTTAGGTCTTTCAAACTTTATAAGAAAATCATCTTGTAATGTGTCTTGTACTATGATAGATGCAACAAACAACATTCTTATACATACCATTGATCTAAGATGATTTATCTTTTTTTGAATTTGGATAATTGATTGTTTTTTTTATATTATTGAATTTTTCTAACTTTTCATGATCTCTCTCAAACTTGATCATTTTTTCCTTTAACTTATTATACTCAAATTCCTTTGATTTGAACCTTGCGTTGATATCTTCTAATTGACTATTGACATTATGGATAGTATTTTTTTGATTTTTTAAATTATCAAGGGATATTTTGAGCTCAATTTCAATGTTAAATTAAAATTTTCCTTCTTTACTATGATATAATACTTCTTCATCATACACATTTTCTTCTCCCTATTGATCAAAAGACATCATGTGCTTCTTAGGATCTCCTTCAAGATATTATACTTTATCATAAAGGACCATGATATGATATCAATTGTTATAAACAAGATGAATAATTTGGTTAATAAATATTCAAAACTATTCATTCAATTCCACTTAACCATACATGATCCATTGTAACAAGCAACTACATATTACCAAACATAAGAATTGAATCATGAGAGCATGAAAAATATAAACACAACATATACATGGGAAAACCTATATGGGAATAAAACCCATTGATTAAGTAAATGGACTAAATTATTATAATAAAAACATAAATCTTTAGTGAATCACTAACTATAGATGGAACACCAACCCCAACTAGTTCAACACCAACTCAATTAGGCTTTAACAAATACCTACTTGCAAAGAGGCACCAACCCTGTAGATGAGTTAACACTAATTTAGACACCTAATTTTTTTATTTAATTAAAAAACCCTTATTTTTCCTACAATATATGATGATCTTGTCCTTTAGCTCTTCGCTCACTTCTATCCCTCTTAAACTGGCCTTAAGCTTTCTTCACTTACTTAGCCCTCTTCATGGCTTGATTAAGTATTCGAACCTTGATATTCATATGAAAAACCTCTATTATATATTCATTATATTGTTTTATGATACACATGACCTCCTTATCTCAAAAATTATATATATCATTTGATTATCCTCTTTTTCACTTCCACTCTTAACATACTCTTAACACATAAAATAGGCCTAAACTTCATTGATTTTATACAAATCACTTAATCATATCCTTATTTGCTGGATACACATTCAAATCAATTATGTCAGCCATGAATAGGTCTTATAATAATAACATCACTTTAATTAATAATTAATCAATCAATACAATAGGTTAGCCATATCTCAATTAGCTCTTACTCCTCTTTTAAGCTTATAAAGACCTAATAGGCCATCCTAACAACATGTTACCCTTTTATTTATTGAAGCATATCAAAAAACCTCACATGGTAGCAAGACATAATACAAAAATATAATATACCTTATCCAAATTTTATTTATATGCATATTTATTTTTAATAACAATCACCACTTGAACCCTTTCTCAAATCACTACATATAAAAAGGCCTTCGCATATACAAAAAATTATGTCTTGAACAACTGAGGCATATACTCAATTTTTTCAAATAAAAATGGAAAATAATTTCCTATAAATAAACCTCATGTCCTTAGCATAATCAAAAACTTTATTTGATGCTTCAACTCAAGATAAACAAGCTCAAACACTTCTCTATAAGATGTTCACTCAAAAATGCCAATTGAATCAAAAACATAATCAAGGAAAATATGAACTTATAACACATTATTGAACATATTAAAGGGATTTAAAATAATAAAAAAATTATTATAACATACTCATATCAAATTCCATAAAACAAATCATAATCTATGATAAAAACTATTGCTTATATAGACTAATCTGTTGACTTCCTTTCTCATAGACTCCACTCAATTAAATAATCCACTTTGGCTCCAATGTTCCAAAATTTTACATTGAATTAAAATATTTTGAAAATAATTAATAGAATATTAAATTCCCATAGAAAATCATTGTGCATTTAAATCAATTACTCTTACATGAAAGCACATCAAGAATCATCTTCTCTTTTGCCTAATTTTATTAGTGTCTACAACATTAGGTCTATTAGTGACTAGATAACTTGGATCACCAAAATTACACACATGAGATATGGAAAATATATATAACTATTCATGAATAAAAAATATAAGTCTCATACTTTTATCTTAATCCACTTAGTAACTTTGAATTGGTCAACTCTGTCTTCTACAACTAATATCCTAAAGGCAAGAAGTTCCTTGTAGGGTCTTCTCACCTAGCTGAGAAACAAATCGCACTTGGAGATTATTAGGAGAGTTTATTAAAAAATATAATAAATTTTATAATCATATAAAATCATTTTTATTTAATTATAACAAGATATTTAACACAAGGTCATTGTCAGGGTTTTATGAAGCTTTAGACTATCTGCTAGTCTTAACGATCATTCATAAATCTTAGATCCTATTTACAAAAACCAATGATTTTATATTTGATAAATATCCCTTCTTAATATAGAATTAAAATCATATATTCTCATATAGATTCTACACATGCCAACAAGCACCAAAAAGACCTTTGTGGGTAGACAACTCTTCATTATGTGCACTCAAAAAACCTTGAAATACTTTTGAAGCCTTTTATTGCAAACCAAGACCTAAAAATTCATACACATACTTAAAAAAAATTGAATCACAATTTTCAATTTCACCTACTCACCCATGTAATGAAAACTAAACTTATTGCCTCATCTGAATACCATCTCTCTTCTTGTTTTCTAAGCCTTGACTTGCAAGTCTTATCAGGCCTTAAATCTAACCTTCTAACCATCATGTAAGCATCACCTTTAAACTCTCCTATGTTCAAATGTATCTTTTTTATGATAAGGAATATTCATACACTAAGTATTATTTGGAACATCAATAGAACATTTTCAAATCTAATTACAAATCTTCAAAGCTCGACTGGGATCTTCATAGTATCTTCAGATATGCATACACATATCTTTAGAGATGACCTTTTAATAACTTTCAAGGCCCTAAAAATCTCATAAAAAAATAAAACAACCTATCTCGTGTTCAAACACTATCAAGTGTTCTTCAAAGCATTATCATCTTTGTATCTCATTTAGATCATCTTCGTAATTACTTACACAGATCTTTGGAGCATACTAATTCTTCTTCGGATCTCACTTGTTTCATCATGCCACTTACAAATACCATATCACAATGTCTAGACAAAGAATTAGAAGATAATTTACACTTTATATACTAACCTGTATTTACCCAAATATCTTCAATGATATTACTATCTTTCTTTATAGAGTACTTTCACATCATTTCTCTTCATATAGAAAAAACACTCATTATGCTAGCACACATCACTCAAGGCTTACTTAACAAATATTTTTTATAATAACCTTTGAAATCAATGATATTAGATTGAATATAATGAAAAAAACATGCATCTTCATAAGAACCTTTGATATCAATGAAAACATTAAATGTTGGGATAAATATAACAGAAGCACACAATTGATTACCAAACAACTTAACATGCGGAAATTAACCAGAATACACAAGTAACTAGAATCCAAAAATAACACATGATATGAGAGACAATACACAACTTGTATTAAAAATCTTTCAGAAGGAAATACAACGAAGAAGGCTGCCACAATTCTTCTTCCTTACACACCTCTAGGGCTCCCACAACTCTAGGGCATAAATAGTAAATCTTCCCTCAAAGATCTCTCTCTTAGGTCCCAACACCCAACTCAAACACAGAGTTGGTGTTCACCTTACACCTGTGCTCCACACACTCCACAAGTACACACTTTACTCCAAGTAGATCCCACCCAATTCTGCTCCCTATTGTGTTGCTGTCCTCTCTGATCTTGCACACCTGCAAATCAATCTGGTTCTACACACTTGTGAACCTTGACCTTGCACACACATACACCTGCAAATCAATGATCTTACTTACCCATGTATATCTCCTAAAGTAGCCATGCTCACCTGATGACCAAGATCATACACTTCTGAAAAACCCTACTGATTCTCCAATCCAACACCCACACTTGGTACTGTGGCACTAGGAAGAACACACCATTGCTCTCCTCTCTCTGAAGGAGCTTATATTATTTATCTCTTACTCTCTAGCACAAGTTTACAATACAACCAATGAGTCTCTTAAATAGATCTCATGCAAACAATAATTAGACACCTAATTACAATAATTAGATCTGTAGCTTCTAGTCTAAATTTGGCTCTTGACATGCAAACACTTGGTTTGTTAGCTAACTACCTGTAAAACACTCGCAGCTCGAACCACACAGGTGACCGACATCGGTCCCTGTCTACCTGGGGGGTGCCGACGCCGGCCGACTTCTGACCGACGTCGGTTGCCTTCTATATATTCCCTGCTGACGTCAATTGGCTTGACTGATGCCGGTGATAATAACACTCAACAACCTTGCTAAAACCTCCTCCTCTATTTACATCAATGAAGATTTAGCTCCACAACGTAACAATCTCCCACTTGGAGATAAATAGCTACATTATACCTGTACCTGTACTCTATCTAATCTGTTTCCTAGCTTGTATCCCTCTTCAAGCTCAATCCTGAAGACAACCCACCACACAACCTGTGGTGCACCTCCTGTCATTTGAGTACCCTACCACATCTGAACCTACAAACCCATGTAGTGAAGTCCTGACCCTGTATGTATACTTGCTGCTGCTCCATCTCAAATACCTAAGAACCCACTTCCCCGAATTGGCTCCTAACTCTCTGACAACACCCACTACCTGGGCAAACTCAGGTCTATACGAGACCTCATGTGATTTCAGACACTAAACAATCTAGCCCTTGGTGTGCTCTGATTCTACATCCTGCATAATGAACCTCGCCAACACCTGATTCACATCAGCTCCCACTGGAGACAAAATCAACCTGTGATCTCCCATGTCTCCCATGCTAAAGAATTTTACTGCTCCAAATTCTTCATAGCAAACAACTGAACTAATCTTACCCTTAGCTTAGCAAAACCCTGTAAGTACAAACCTGCTAGCAAACATACCATCCACATACAGTAACAGAATGATGTCATGACCATCATCCCCTAGTAAGACAAACCCCAGTAGTTACCCTGACATTAACTAAAGCCCTGCTTTGTCATCCACCTATCAAAACTTGTACCAGTGTCCTGCAACTTCCTCAAGACCATATGACCTGGCCTTCCATCTCATGTGTCCATTCTCTCTATTCCTCAACTAAGGTATCCATTCGTCTCTGTGCTTTCATACCGGTTGGCAACTCTACCAAATCTCTGCTTGGTTTTGCATCATAATCCTGCCATGTTCCCACTATTTCCTAGATCCTTCCTGCTCTGCAGTCAGTAACTAGTATAAAGAAGAGGAACAACAAATTTGAGGCTTACTTACCACCTTCAGTCCTCCTTATGGGCATTTGAGACTCTTTGACAGCTTGTTTTCTACCCAAAATCTGTTACAGTGACCGACCTCGGTCACCACACAGTCTGCATCCAACCGACATCAGTTCCATGCACCTGTCCTGACTACCAATCCTATCGACATCGGTGTCCTCCTGCTGCCGATGTCGGTCCTCCTGACTGACGTCGATCTTACCTATTGCCAATGTCAATTTTCCTACCAATGTTGGTACCTATGTTCACTTGTAAGTGATGAATTTTTACTCGCGAGCTCTTTTGAATCAAAACCCATGTCCAAACTACCCTGCTCATAAGTATCCAGCCCCATCCACTTATCTCTGTCTGCCATCTCCTCCATAAACACCAAGGCTTTCCAGTTCTTAAGCCTACCAAATATGTCTGTCTTCCACTTAAGAACATGCATCTCCTTCTTGCTCATGTGACCAAGCCTACAAAGCCACGTCTCCACAACAGAAGAAGAATCAGTAATATTAACAAGTAGATAAAGAGTACCTATTTTCTTACCACCAACTAATTCAAGTGCATCCACTATGAGAGTTCTTGTGCATCTCTCATCACCCAACTTTTTTGAAGAAATTAGCCACATCTCCAAACCTGGGACCTGCATGACCTGCTTCAACACCCATGTGTTGACCACTTGCAATTTTAGCTTCACTTCCCCTTTGCCAATTCTTTGGCAAGGCTCACCAGCTCCTTTCCTTGGGGCTGCATGGAAAGAGGCAATAGAATCTATTATCAAAGATTTAACTTTATCCAAGAAACCTCGCAAAGCATCTTGTGCAACAACACCTGCAACATCTGCATCTTTAGATCCTTCATGCTGATCTGCTACCAACCAACAATATTCTTTTACCTGCTCTTTCTTTCCATAGGACCATAAGTGATCATCTGTGCTTTTTAACTCCTCCATTCTTAGCTTACTTTCTTCTTCCATTGCTCTACTCCCACTCAATCAAAAACCCCTAAGAGTGACCTGTAACCAAACACAAAACCTGCTCCCCGCAACCTTAGCTCTGATACCACATGTTGGGATAAATATAACGAAAGCACACAATTGATTACCAAGCAACTTAACATGCAAAAATTAACCAAAATACACAAGTAACTAGAATCCAGAAATAACACATGATATGAGAGACAATACACAACTTGTATTAAAACTCTTTCAGAAGGAAATACAACAAAGAAGGCTACCACAGTTCTTCTTCCTTACACACCTCTAGGGCTCCCACACCTCTAGGTCATAAACAGTAAATCTTCCCTCAAAGCTCTCTCTCTCTTGGGTCCCAACACCCAACTCAAACATAGAGTTGGTGTTCACCTTACTCCTGTGCTCCACGTACTCCACAAGTGCTCCATGCACTCCACAAGTACACATTGTACTCCAAGTAGATCCCACCTAATTTTGCTCCCTGTTGTGTTGCTGTCCTCTCTGATCTTGCACACCTGCAAATCAATCTAGTTATGCACACCTGTGAACCTTGACCTTGCACACACATACACCTACAAATCAATGATCTTACTTACCCATGTAGATCTCCTAAAGTAGCCATGCTCACCTGATGACCAAGATCATACACTTTTGAAAAACCTTGCTGATTCTCCAATCTAGCACCCACACTTGGTACTGTGGCACTAGGAAGAACACACCATTGCTCTCCTCTCTTTGAATGAGATTATATTATTTATCTCTTACTCTCTAGCACAATTTTACAATACAACCAATGAGTCTCTTAAATAGATCTCATGCAAACAATAATTAGACACCGAATTATAATAATTAGATCTGCAGCTTGTAGTCTAAATTTGGCTCTTGACATGCAAACACTTGGTTTGTTAGCTAACTACATGTAAAACACTCACTGCTTGAATCACACAGGTGACCGACGTCGGTCCCTGTCTACCTGAGGGGTGCTGACGTCAGCCGACTTTTGACCAATGTCAGTTTCCTTCTGTCTCTTCCCTACCGACGTCGGTTGGCCTGACTGATGTCGGTGACAGTAACACTCAGCAACCTTACTGAAACCTCCTCCTCTATTTGCATTAGTGAAGCTTTTAGCTCCACAACCTAACAATCTCCCACTTGGAGACTCTGTCTAATCTATTTCCTAGCTTGTATCCCTGTTCAAGCTCAATCCTGAAGACAACCCAGCACATAACCTGTGGTACACCTCCTGTCATCCGAGTACCCTGCCACATCTGAACCTACAAACCCATGTAGTGATGTCTTGACCCTACATGTATACCTGCTGCTGGTCCCTCTCAAAAACCTAAGAACCCACTTCCCCGAATTGGCTCCTAACTCTCTGACAACACCCACTGCTTGGGAAAACTTAGGTCTATACCAGACCTCATGTGATTTGAGACACTAAATTGTCTAGCCCTTGGTGTGCTCTGATTCTGCATCCTGCGTAATGAACCTCACCAACACCTGATTCACATCAGCTCCCACTAGAGACAAATTCAACCTGTGATCTCCCATGTCTCCCATGCCAAAGAATTTCACTGCTCTAAATTCTTCATAGCAAACCACTGAACTAATCTTACCCTTAGCTTAGCAAAACCCTGTATGTACAAACCTGCTAGCAAACATACCATCCACATATAGTAATAGAATGATGTCATGACCATCATCCCCCTGGTAAGACAAACCATAGTAGTTACCCTGATATTGACTAAAGCCCTGCTTTGTCATCCACCTATCAAAACATGTACCACTGTCCTGCAGCTTCCTTAAGACCATATGACCTGGCCTTCCATCTCACGTGTCTGTTCTCTCTATTCCTCAACTAAGGTATCCATTCATCTCTGTGCTTTCATACCTGCTAGTAACTCTACCAAATCTTTGCTTGGTTTTGTATCATAGTTGGGCCATGCTCCCACTGTTTCCTGGATCCTTCCTGCTCTACAGTCAGTAACTAGTATAAAGAAGAGGAACAACAAATTTGAGGCTTACTTACCACCTTCAGTCCTCCATATGGGTATTTAAGACTCCTTGACAACTTGTTGTCTGCCCAAAATCTATTACAGTGACCGACCTTGGTCACCACACAGTCTGCATCCAACCGATGTCAGTTCCATGCACCTGTCTTGACTACCAATCCAGCCGACGCCGGTGTCCTCCTGCTGCTGATGTTGGTCCTCCTGACCAATGTTGGTCTTACCTATTGCCAACGTTGGTTTTCCTATCAACATCGGTACCTGTGTTTGCTTGTGAGTGATGACTTTTTACTTGTGAGCTCCTTTGAATCAAAACCCATGTCCAAACTGCCCTGCTTAGAAGTATCCAGCTCCATCCACTTGTCTCTGTCTCCCATCTCCTCCATAAACACCAAGGCTTTCCAGTTCTTAAGCCTGTCAAATATGTATGTCTTCCACTTAAGAACATGCATCTCCTTCTTGCTCATGTGACCAAGCCTACAAAGCCACATCTCCACAACAGAAGAAGAATCATTAATATAAACAAGTAGATAAAGAGTACCTATTTTCTTACCACCAACAAATTCAAGTGCATCCACTATGAGAGTTCTTGTGCATCTCTCATCACCCAAATTTTCTATATAAATTAGCCACATCTCCAAACTTGGGACCTGTATGACCTGCTTCAACACCCATGTGTTGACCACCTGCAATTTCAGCTTCACTTCTCCTTTGTCAATTATTTGGCAAAGCTCACCAGCTCCTCTCCCTAGGGCTACATGGAAAGAGGCAAAAAAATCTGTTATCCAAGATTCAACTTTATCCAAGAAACCTCCCAAAGCATCTTGTGCAACAACACCTGCAACATCTACATCTTCAGTTCCCTCATGCTGATCTGCTACCAACCAACAATATTCTTTTACCTTCTATTTCTTTCCATAGGACCATAGGTGATCATTTGTACTTTTCAACTCCTCCATTCTTAGCTTACTTTATTCTACCATTGCTCTACTCCCAATCAATCAGAAACCCCTAAGAGTGACCTATAACCAAACACAAAACCTACTCCTCACAACCTTAGCTCTGATACCATGTGTTGGGATAAATATAACAGAAGCACACAATTGATTACCAAGCAACTTAACATGCAAAAATTAACCAAAATACACAAGTAACTAGAATCCAGAAATAACACATGATATGAGAGATAATACACAACTTGTATTAAAACTCTTTCAGAAGGAAATACAACAAAGAAGGCTGCCACAGTTCTTCTTCCTTACACACCTCTAGGGCTCCCACACCTCTAGGGCATAAATAGTAAATCTTCCCTCAAAGCTCTCTCTCTTAGGTCCCAACACCCAAATCAAACACAGAGTTGGTGTTCACCTTACACCTATGCTCCACACACTCCACAAGTGCTCCACGCACTCCACAAGTACACACTGTACTCCAAGTAGATCCCACCTGATTCTGTTCCCTGTTGTGTTGATGTCCTCTCTGATCTTGCACACCTGCAAATAAATCTGGTTCTGAACACCTGTGAACCTTGACCTTGCACACACGTACACCTGCAAATCAATGATCTTACTTACCCATGTAGATCTCCTAAAGTATCCATGCTCACCTGATGACCAAGATCATACACTTCTAAAAAACCCTATTGATTCTCCAATCCAGCACCCACACTTGGTACTGTGGCACTAGGAGGAACACACCATTGCTCTCCTCTCTCTAAAGGAGCTTATATTATTTCTCTCTTACTCTCTAGCACAAGTTCACAATACAACCAATGAGTCTCTTAAATATATCTCATGCAAATAATAATTAGACACCTAATTACAATAATTAGATCCATAGCTTCTACTCTAAATTTGGCTCTTGACATGCAAACACTTGGTTTGTTAGCTAACTACCCATAAAACACTCACAGCTCGAACCACACAGGTGACTGATGTCGGTCCCTATTTGCCTGGGGGGTGTCGACGCCGGCCGACTTCTGACCAACGTCGATTGCCTTCTATCTCTTCCCTTCCAACGTCGGTTGGCCTGACCAACGCCGGTGGCAGTAACACTCAGCAACCTTCTTGAAACCTCCTCCTCTGTTTGCATTAGTGAAGCTTTTAGCTCCACAACCTAACATTAAATACCAAAGCTCAACACATTATGAAATGACAATGTTCAACAAACTCTCCCTTAATCAATCAAAATGTTCAACACACCCAAGGCTTTGCCCCTAGAACCCTTAATGGGAAATACATATTAACCCCATGAGGGGGTTTTCCTTTTGATGCCATTGGGGGATACTAACACCAGACCACCACATCTTGGCCCCTCATTTAAAGAGTTATTGTAGAAAACCCACTATTTTTTCATTATTTTTATTAAGGCTTAGTTGGGGGAAAATTTGGTGGTAGTTTTATCTCCCTTTATTTTACGTATCAAATTAATAATTCATGTGCTTATAGGTATAATTAGTTCCATGCCATAGATATTAAACCACTAATTTGTTTTCTTGTAGGACAC
This sequence comes from Torreya grandis, assembly GCA_037957365.1. Taxonomy (NCBI): domain Eukaryota; kingdom Viridiplantae; phylum Streptophyta; class Pinopsida; order Cupressales; family Taxaceae; genus Torreya; species Torreya grandis. The sequence goes on from JARHVA010007876.1 coordinate 495,035, forward strand.
CCATCAAAGTGGTAGTGTTAAACATTGTTTTTGATTTTGATAAGAACCTCTTCTTTCACATACACAAAATATATAAAATACTAATTATATTACTAATATTCCTTTTTGGAGGGAAGGAATAACTCGACAATTTCTTTCCCCTTCGAATGGGCTACCTCCTTAAGAACAATGCTCAATTATAATATTTATTGGATTCATTAAAATGGGTTATACCCTCTTATTTATACTAGTTCCCATCTACCCAACTCATCCTTCTTATGCATGTGGTACTAAACCACTCTTAATTATTCTACTAACTATCCCAAATATATAATATATACACCTATATAGGTATATTATATATTCCATAGTATTTTCATTATTCTCTACATATAAATAAATTGGTTAATTAATATTTTAACTACTTGTCTATAAATATTGATGGATATAGTGTTGTATGCTCTCATCTCTACATCTTAGTAACGAGTCTTAGAGGATCAAAAACCACTAACAAACCCTCCCTTTTTGTTTTCTAAGGGTAACATGATGTGTAAGTGACACCCACACACTTTTAATATTCCTCAGTAGACTGTGATCATGGATTTCACCACCAAACACAAATCTACCCTATATGTACCCAGTAGAGGTAAAAAATAAGGGTAGTTGTCATTAGGCCAAGTGATTGACCCCATTTAAGTCTTGTATAAAAGGAAAGAGTTAACATTCTAACCCAAAAATTAGACAACACCATACATGAGCTTGGGTCCCATAATACCTTCATGTATATAGGGGATAGACATAGTGAGCATATATAGCCTAGAATAAGACCATCAACCATAACAAATAGCTTGTTACCAAAGTCAGTATCAGCTCCCATAGTGACCTTTATATGTAAAGGGTTAATCAGGTCTGAGATATTTCATAATGGGTCATGAGCCTATAGAATGACCTATGAATCCATTAGATAGTGTGGTCATTGAGTTACACTCCCAAATCAGTTTACTAATATTAGGTTTGTGGTTTGGTTGATTTTGTGTGTGTTATGTTAGACTAGTTTTTTTTGTGAGCTAGGTTAACCTTTCACCCAATCTTATACATGTCTATTGAGGTCTCCTACATAATCATCTTGTATATCATTACCTATATTATATTTCCTTTTCCCCTTGACATGTATATTCTTATCTTAGCTCATATCATTTTTTTTCTCTCATCACCTCTTATCCCAATCAAATCATAGTCTAATCTTATACATTTAACACTAGTCAAACCTCTACCACCTCATCTCTTCTTAACCAAATCTAGTATTGACTATTCTATCCTAGTCCTACCATAGTCTTCCATTACCCCACATAACCTAGTCATACCCTATCCTTATTTTCTCATACCACTATTGCTTCATCATTATTCTTACCCTTTATTCTACCTAAATCATATCCTTATCTTGTATATTATCCCATCCTAACCATACCATCAATACCTCATATTTAGTCTTATCATTTTGTTTATTATTACCTTGTCCATCATCACATCTTTCCCCATCATTATCTCATCTCAATTCATACATCCTTCATAGCTTTTAGTCTTACCTTAGTTATTCCTACACCATATTTTAGCTATACCCTATCATATAATTCACACTTTCTTATATTATATGACCTAAATCATCTTGTATATCCATATCTAATTTATCCTTCATATCTTGTACATCCTTAATCTTGTATAATACTATATATATTCAACATCTTATGATCCCATCTTAGACATATCTTAATTTAGTTTTATCTTTTTATACTCCTATTTATTTATCACCCAATCTAGTACAAATTTATATTATCATTATCCTTCATCTCATCTAGTCTTACCTTGTATAGATAGATCGCATCTTACTTTATCTTTCTTTAAAATCCTACAACAAATCTATTTGGATTTTCAGGTCGCATAATTGTCCTAACCATATCAACATATCCCTAATCATCATTGCATAACCACCATTATATACTTTTCCTAATATTTGTCCCATCATCCTCGATCCCTCTATTTATTCCCATTTACCCTTCATCACATAATATTATATCTGATCCCCCCTTGAGCAAATAAATATAAGGCTTGAGCTAGTCCATTTATTGTCTTTACATACAATCCTATCACTCTAATCCAACATAATATTTCATATCACCCATTCGTCATCTATCCACATGGATTTGGACCTAGTTCTTATATAATAATACCTATTTGCCCAAAAAATTAGATCCTTTTTAGGGTCTTATAAATGGGTGCCTACCTACCTGTAGACCTCAAAGATTTCAAGTCTAAACTTATATCCCATAATCTTACTTATAAACAACATACATCTATAATGATATTTCATACATGCTCATTATAGCCATCCCTATTATCTATTGATAATAAGCTTAGTCATAATACCCACTAGTATACTAATAAAGAGGTTGTCTTATTTAAGAAATATCATATTATTAACAAGGATTAATACCTATTTTATCTCTTATGAATGGGTTCCTAAATTCCCAAATTCTTTGAACCCATTGAACTAACCTTATCTTTAGTTCATACCCATCTATAGTCACATCCTATATTTAATAGTCATAGTCTATCACAAGTTACACATCCTACTAGTAAAGAGAATCCTATCTAATGAACCTAATCTGATACTAGTTCATCCCATAAAATACCTCATATACCATGATCCCTCCATGTCAAGGCATTACAAAACCTCATGGAAACATCTAGTCTGGAATCAAATGCTTGCACTCCTAAGTCCAATGCTTCCACATCTAGGGCAAGAAGGGAAGAGGGGATGTATACTTATCTTCTTATATCCATAGAATATCTCTACCAAAAACTTGTTTCTACTTCCATGATGGTCTGTCCACCCATATGGCATCTTTATCAAACCAATATTGTCTATATCATCAAACCTATGGGCATACTATTAATCAATGCTTAAATTTACATAAAAAAATTCAAAACCTTGTGGACTATGATAATATTAAAATTGAGGATAAATCAAATGCAACCACACCTAAGAGTTTGGGAAAGGGGGTATACCAAAAAGTGTTTCCTAAATATTATCAAACTTCCTCATTTATAAACTAAGGTCATGACCTCGAGCCTCTCCATGTTGTAACAAACCATAATCAAACAATACCTATATCTCATCCATATCAAATCCCCCATTTTAAAAAATCCATTAATCTTAAAAATTCCATTTACAAACCCAAGTTGAAGAAGGTGTATACACATAATAGTTTTAGACTTTATAAGAAATTAATGTTTTCTATCTTGAAAGAACTTATCGATCCTCAATCTCTCTAAGTGTATACCCTAAATGTTCACTAAGAAAGGGGTGGGAAGACAATTGGTGATTTGATATATTATTTTCACCTATACCACCACTTTTCATCTAAAACACCATCTCTTATACACTTACATAAGCTTTGACACTTCCTTAACACACTCATCCAAACAGTAATCCCCATTAATGGTATGATCCTAACAAGTTTTATTAGTTTCATGCTGACATAGGTCATTTCCACAAAACATGTCATGGACTTCATGTCATGGACTTAAAAATTTTACCATTTATTTTATGCTAGGATATTCATTCAATCATTATTCCATGATAAAAATCCATCATCATGACTATTTTAATGCTTCTTAAAAGAAACAATATTTCAAATCTTATTCCTATAACAATCCAAAAACTTTCCCTACATCTAGCGCTCAATTATAAAACAAGGATATTTGTGTAAATAACACTGATAATGATCAATACTGTGCCAATTACCAATATGTGAATGTGTATAAGGTCAATTATCTATGCAAACCTACCCATAAAAATCATGTCACAAAACTAAAGAAATTATCTTTAGAAGAGCAACTTCTCAAAGATACTACTACCACTAACCTATTGTAGCATAACTAGATACTAAGAGGGGGTGAATTAATATATCAATTAAATCTATTTATTTCAATACTTTTAATCTTGAGTAAAATATATATGCAAATCACATTAACTACGCAGAGATCACACACACAAAACACATGACACAAGATTTATACCTAGAAAACCCAAAGGGAAAAACCATGGTGAGAATAGTTGCTACAATCTACTATTATAATCTAGCCTCATAGTTCAAAGTCTCACTAAAAAACCTCACTAGTTACACATTTAAGGACACCAATAGTAAGGAGACACCAATCTTGTAATTTAAGAGCTACAACTTTAAGGAAGCATCTAGTCCCTAATTTGAGCACCTACTCAATCTTTCTACTAGCACCAACCAATCAGATTTTAATATGGAGATACAAATCCAATATATAAATCATAGTCATATATGAATCTAAATCTTTATTCTTTGTTATAAGTGTAATCTTCAACTGGTCATACTTCACACATTTTCTTTATGCCTTTCTTCTTATCTACTCCTCTCTATTCCTCTGGTCCTATTTATGGATATGTCTTTATTTTATACACTTCATCTCCCTCCTTGACTATGTCTATATGTTTTCCTTTTTGACATAACTCATCAACAATATCTCATCCTTTCTACACATTTGTTTGTATCTCAATATTCTTCAATTTTGGCATAGTTATAATTGTTACTCCATTACTTTTATTTTATCCCAAATATTATATATGTAAAAAATTGATCTAAGGTTCCATTTATTCTATGTGTTCACACTTAGACTGTTAACACATCATCCCAATTTTGGACATTGATTCATTATGAATTGAACTATAAGTTCCTACATCTTGATTTAATACAACATGTCATAATTTCTAAACTCATGACTATCTATAGCATTTACTAGACTCAAGTTTTTATAAACATTCTCATAAATAGAGATTTGATTGGTTTTATTAATCAATCTTGTTGATTGTGTCAAGATTTAGAGCTTATATGTAAGTTCTTGCAACTAACCATTTGTCAAGACATAAATTTGAATATCAATTATTGATCTTGCTCTTGGTACCACAATCAAATGGTCTACATTCATTTAGATCAATATTTATAGCACATCCATTCAATCTACTTTTGATAGGATCATGTTATCTATTTGATCTTTGTATGCTTCTAAACTTTATATTTGTCAACTTTAAAATGCATCCATCGATCTTCTTGATCTAAGCTTTCATGTGCCATTTTATCTTCTAAGATGCAAGATCTTTATTTCTATCTTAACATTCAAACATTGATCTCTTTATCTCATCTCGTTGTTTCCTATATCTCTGAATCACTTTATCTCCACCAATATTCTCAAACCTACTCAAAATTTAACTCACCACTATGTTGATAGACATATATCATTTTATTCTATCTGAGTCCACTAGCTCCATTAGATCTCTTTTATACAATCATCTTCTAGTCATCAGATCTTCTAACAATCTTGATCATTATATCTGCCTAACCCTAGAGAATGTGAAACTGGGCATAGGCATGTGCCTTTATACATAGCTATTATTTCTCACTATTGAGACATTTGGTATCCTTGCATTACTCATTGACCTTTAGACTTAAAACTACACCATAAATTAACTATCTAAGTTCCTTGCTAATGATACTTGTCACTTACATGTTAACTCTGAGGTCCTTTACATAATTTGACTTTTCTACACTTCATTGGATTGTCTGTGTATGATTAAACTCTAGTCATTGATTAATCTAGGACATAATATTAATTATAATACTTAGGAAATATTATGTCCAATGATCACCACTGGAGTCAGTAATTCCTATGTTAAGAGACTAGTTTTACAATGATGACAAAGGCTTAAATAATAACTTAAGCTATTGGGTCTAGGATATATCTATTAAACATCAAAATATAAAGTGCCTTATGTAAATTTATAAGGTACCCTTTAATTCTTCTCAGCGTGTCCTTCAAAACGTTAGAGGTATCCTTTGGTTCATATAAAATGACCCTTCAAAACTTTTTTTGCAGTCTTTTTATCCAAAGAGAATTTCCTCAAAACATTTGCTATAGGCTTTTTGGCCGAAGAGACTTAAGCAAATTCCTTGAAATAATTCTCCTTAATTTTTTTTCTCAAAATAAATGCAAAGTTAAAAAATAGACTAATTATGTAAACTTTGTAAACTTCTAGCTAAGATGCAACTTTATGCACTTGTAATATTTTATATACTCATCCACATGACTTAATACTTAGACCATAGAAAATAGGCACAAACCTGGTTATCATGGTGTGATCATTTCCTTTATAAACTTCCATATGCATAAATATTATTATCATCAACTTGTGTACTTAGCCATATCTATCAAGATAATGATATGAATAAATGGATTCATATGACTATTCTTGTATGTGCATAAACATTCAAAGTACACACTCAACTCCATGAGGTCTCTACAACATGTCCATTCATCTCAACATCTGTGTCATTAATTATTTAATAAATCATGTTTTATTTGACATAAATGACAATCCTAATCACATCAATGACTATGTCCAATAATCTCCTCCTTTATCATTGATGGAAAGACACCTTCAAAATGACTAGTTACACATTCTATCACCATCATTCTACATTCTCCCCCTTTGACATTAATGACAAAGGGTCTCTTTGTTAAGGTGTCAATAATCTTCTCCCTCTTTAGCATTGATTTTATTAGCTTTTGATAAATATGAATTAAAGATATTCATACCATACTTGTTCCTCTTTATCAGATAAAGGAATTTATCCAAGAATATACAACCATCAACTCATTTGAATTTTTCAAAAGAATACATACCCGAGTTGCATTTTTTATCATCTTTTAATGATTAATAAATGTACTATGAGTCTCCTGCTAGACTCTTGACATATCACTATGATCTAGTGATGTGATGTAGGAGCCACCACTCCTAACTTATATCTAAAATAATCAAATTATTATTTTAAATTAGGTTTGGTTAATATGTCTATAATCTGGTCCTTAGTTGGTACATATTCCATTATGACCTCTTAATTTGTAACTCTCTCTCTTAAGAAGTGACACTTCATTGATATGTGCTTGATTCTAGAATGCATCACTATATTTTTTGATATATTTATAAAACTTGAATTATCACAAGGAATAAAAATAAGTGTATTATAATCAACTAATACAACCTTGATATCTTTGAGTGTTTTCTTCATACATAGGACTTGAGTGCAACATGCCACTGCCGATACATACTATGATTCTACTATAGAAAGAGTAACTGACTCTTACATTTTTCTTAGCCATGAAATGAGTCTATTTCCAAGGAAAAATGTACCACCACTAGTTCTTCTTCTATCATCTACACTTACTTCTTAATCAACATTTTTATATGCTATCAAAGTGTAATCTTCACTTGTAGGGTACCGTAGGCCATAATCAAGTGTGCTCTTGATGTACATTAGGATCATTTTCACTATATTAACATGTGACTCTTTAGGATTAGCTTAAAATATTGCAACCATGCATAATGATTGTATGATGTTAGGTCTTGTTATAGTTAGGTATAGAAAGGTACCTATAATTGAATTATATAATATTTGATTTGTATCAAGGGACTCATCCTATTTAATTAGCTTGCATCTAGTTGTCACAGGAGTATTAACTGGTTTTCTTTCTATACCATACTTACTGAGCATTTCCTTTGCATATTTGGTTTGGGATATGAATATACCTTGATTAATTTATGTTATCTGTAGACCAAAGAAGAAGGAAATTTATCCTAGCATTGACATCTGTAACTCACTTTTCATTTATCTAGCAAATTATTTTCACATTTTGTTATTACTACCACCAAAGATGATGTCATCTACATAAACAATAATAATAAACATATGCTTACCTTTTAATTTGAACTACATATTATTGTCTGCATATCCTTTATTGAATCCTTATTGTTGTAGGTACTAGTACAATCTTGAATATCATGCTTTAGGTGATTATTTTAGAGTAGACAATGCTTTCTTTAGTTTTCATACTTAATTTTCTTCTTTAAACAACTGAAAACCTTTAGGTTGTTCTATTTATACTTCTTATTATAGGTTCCCATTCAAGAATGGAAACTTGACATCCATTTGATAGACTTTGAACTTCTTATAAATACAGAATGATAGAAACATTATTATAGCTTCCAATCTAGAAACTGGAGCAAATATTTCCTCAAAGTCTATACCTTCAACTTGTACATATCCCTTGCACACCAATATTTATTTATTCCTTATAATATGTCCATATTCATTGAGTTTACTTTTATAGACCCATTTTTTATCTATCACATTCTTGTTTGAGGGTCTTGGAACAAACTACCAAGTTTTATTCTTTTAATTTGGTTTAGTTCTTCTTCCATGGATTCAATATGATTCTCATCCTTGTTGGCTTCAACATAGCTCTTAGTTTCTATTTCATACATTAGATCAAAAATTACTTTCTCCTTGTACATTATAGATCTTTTACTTATTTTAACTCCTTCATTCTCACTGCCAATTATCTAGTCTTTAGGATGATCCTTTTGAAAAAATATTGGATGTGTTTTTTGATCTTTTCCTCAACCATTTCACTATTTTCTTCTTCTACAAGATTTGATTATTCACTACTGATTTCCTTGTTAGGTTGAACATGTTTTATTCCCTTTTCAACCTTAAAATTAAAGCTTTCTACTATCTTATTTAGCCTTTTATTATATCATACATAGGCTTTGCTTTGAGTGAAATAACTAAGAAATAGTCCTTCATCACATCTTGATTCAAAGCTTCCAAATTTTTATTCCTTTCTTTTTATGTAACATTTGCTTCCAAACACTCTAAAGTATTGAATAGAGGCAAGTTTTCTATACCATAGGTCATAGGGAGTTTTATCACTATTTACCCTCAGTTGAACTCTATCCAAGATGTATACTATTGTTTGGATTAATTTTCTCAAATATCCATAAGGTAATTTGGCCTCCTTTAGGATTGTTCTAACCATTTCCTTGATTTTTATATTCTTTCTCTCAACAACTCCATTTTGTTATGGTGTTATTGTTGTAGAGTAGGGCCTTTTGATCCCATGCTTCTTATAATACTCTATGAATTCATTTGAGGTGAATTCTCCACCTTTATCTAGTCTTAAGCATTTCATTTATAATCCAATCTCATTATTTACCATGGATCTAAAAATATTGAATCTCTCAAAGGCTTGGGACTTATCCTTCAAAAACGTTACCCATGTCATTATTGAGTAATAATGTACAAACAACATGAAGTATATTTCTCCTTTTGATCCTCTTATTTTGGTAGGACCACAAAGATTAGTATGAATTAATTGTAAAGGATTTTTAGTTGCATACTCATTTATTTGAAATTTGACCCTTATCTACTTACCTAGTTGGCATTCCTTGTAGGTAGTATCTATAGGTTTGGTTATCTTGGGCATGTGTCTTACACACTTATTTGAGCTTACTTAGACTAAATTATCAAATTTGACATAACACATTTTCCTATGCCATAACTAACTCTCATCGATATTTCCCATGAGGTAAATATTACCATTTACTTTAAAAAGATTACAGATGTTACTTTTAGTCAATTTTCCTTCTACAACTATTCTTCCATCTCTTTCACTTGCAACCTTCTACATCAAATGTGACCTTGTATCCATTATCACATATTTGGCTGACACTTAGCAGATTATGCTTTAATCCTTTAACATAACAAAAATCATGTGTAGGTAGTTTTCCATCTATGTTCAAGGTTTCTTTAACTTTGATCTTTACTATTGTGTTATCTCCCAAGCTGATAGATCCTTCCTTATATTTTCTCAATTTGGTGAACTTACTCTTATCACCAATCATATGATTTGAGAAACCACTATCTATCTACCATAAATTTTGATTCTTCACATGGAGTGTAGTTTGAGAAATAATGGATTGATTTTTTACTCTCCACACATCTTTGGGTTTCTTATATGGCTTCTTCTTAGAGACTTGTGAACCTTTGATCACACTAGAAGGCATGCCTTTCTTATTACTTTATATTTTTGATCTTAGAAAACTTGTTTTACAATGTTTAGCTATGTGACCAAAATTATTAAAAATATATCACATTATATTTGTATCTGATAGAGGGGCAAATGATTTTATACTTATAAATTTTTTTCTCCTTGTAGGTACTAATCTACAATCAATAGCCCTATGACCAAACTAATTATAGATCTAAAAATAAACATAAAAGATGAGGATTCCTTGGTCATAGTATTTCTTAGTGCAACGTGAGGAGGTCTACTAAACTTTGGCTTCTTCAAGTATCTCACTTTGGTGCCTCCTTCTGCATCACCTACCTTTATCTTCTTATCTTTAAGATTATTTTTAGCTTCAACCTTCTTCACAATAGTTTTATTTGAATCTTTCTTTATGTTCTTGTTACCTTTCTCTTTCATTGCTTCAGCTTCTCCTTCTAAGTTAAGGAATTTTTTCTCTTTTCATAACCAAGACATAATCTCTCTTTTAAGGGATTTTGAGACTTGATCAATTCATCTAGAATGTTTGATCCTCCTATCAACTACAGACTTTTATTTAGTTGACCTTTGGTTTTTTCAAGCTCTTTTATCAAAGCTACTATATCTACTTCTAGATTTAGGCATTCAATAGTTATAGATTATAGTTCAAGTTTGACTACATATTCTATTATGTTAGCCTCTTCAACTTGTGTCTTTATAATTACAATCATTTGATCATATTTCTCAAGACTTTTGGATAGTTTCTCAATTTCCTTTTGCTCAAGATTTTTCTATTTTGAGCTCTATTTCTCAGCTTGTCAATTTCCTCTAAAGCATATATGAGCTTAGATTTAGGTCCACTTCTACTTATTCTTCTTCATCCAAGTATTAAACTTCTTCTTGATCTAGATCTATAGAATTTGATCCTATTGACATGAACATGGATTCATTTCCATTATCCATAAAAGCACAAACATGATAATCATTTAAACTATCATTGTCTTCAATTGAGTCACTTTCTTCTTTTGTGTATAAACATTTCTTCTTTTCAAATTTCTTCTTGGGATAATAGGTTTTCACATTTTTGATACTCTCTAATTTATCATATTTATCCTTTTATTATGATGGAATTTAGTGGGAAAATGTCTTAATTTACCATAACTAAAGCATTTTGAGGGTGACTTACCTCTATACATTTTAGATCCTCTCTTCAATCTCCTGACTAAGTTGGCTTCTTCTTCTTCACTAGTCTCCTTAGATCTAGATGAGGATGCGTCTACTTTTGCTTGATTTAAAACTTTGAATATAGCTTTTATCTTGAATGTGTCTATCTCTCCCATTCTCATCTCATAGGCTATGAAGGTCCCATGTATCTCATCAATAGTCAGTTTAATCTAAAAATATTTTTCTTTTATTACAGAGATTTTAGAATCATATCTTGATGGAAAAGATGTTAAAACCTTTTTGATAATGATTGACTCTTTCGTTTCTTCTCCAAGGTCTCTAATTGAATTCACTATTTCATTTACCCTAAGGAGGTAATCTACAATATTTTCCTCTTCATTCATATTAAGACTCTCAAAATTACCTTTCTAAGTTTGTAGATTGGCTTGCTTTACCTTGTCATCTCCTTCATAGATGTTCTTCATTTTGTTCTAGATATCTTCAGCATTTTGACACTGCATCTCTTTGATAAACTCTATGTTTGATAGTTAATAAATAATAACATTCTTTGCCTTAGCATTTCTCTCATATGCGTTCTTGATAGCCTAATTAGTAGGAATTATAGTAGGGTATTCATATTCATTTACCACATACATCCATACATCAAACCCTAATGAGGATAAATAATTTTCCATTCTTATTCTCTATAATGCATAGTTAGATCTATAAAAGAGAGGTGTTTTATTTTATGAAGATCCTTCTTGACTAGCCATTGTGTTCATAGTTCCAAGATCTACCTGAGCTGATTAAGATTCTCCTAAGGAACCTTGACTAGATATTAATTATTTGAACACAACTAGATATTGAGAGGGGGGTGAATTAGTATATCAATAAAATCTAGGTGTTTCTTTAATTTTAATCTAGAGTAAAAGATATATGCAAATCACATCAACTATGCATAGATCACACATAGACAAAAACACATAACATAAGGTTTATAAATGGAAAAATTAAAAGAAAAAACCATGATGAGAATAGCCACTAAAATATACTATTCTAATCAAGCTTCAGATTTCAAATTTTCACTGACAAATCTCATTGGTTACACATTTAAAAGCACCAAGCCTAAGGAGACACTAATCACCTAATTTAAAAGTTGTAACTCTAAGGAAGCACCCACTCCCTAAAATATGTACCAACTCTATATTTATGATGGAACCAACCTCTCAAATTTTAATATGGAGCTATAACTCCAATTTACAAATTAGATTCATAGATGAGTCCAAATCCTTGTTCTTTGTTATAAGTCTAATTTGAAATTGATCATGCTCTACACATTTTATTTGTGCCTTTATTCCTCTTTGTTCCTCTCTATTACTCTATTCCTATGTCTATATATGTCTTTATTTGACACACTTCATCTCCCTATTTGACTATGTTTCTATATTTTCCTTTGTGAAATAACTCATCAATGACAACTCATCCTTTTTACACATCTACCTATGTCTAGATATTATTTAATTTTAACACAGTTCTAATTGCTACTCCGTTACTTTTATTTTATCCCAAATATCATATATGTAAATAATTGATATAGGGTTCCATTTATTTTTTGTGTTCACACTCAAGATATTAACACATCATCCCAATTATGGACTTTAGTTTGTTATGACTTGAACTATAAGTTTTTGCATCTTGATTTCATGCAACACATCATAATTTCCTAACTCATTACTATCTATAACATTTAATGGACTTACTTTTTTATGAACATGCTCATAAATAGAGATTTGATCAATTAGATCAATTAATTTCATTGACTATGTAAATATTTAGTGATTATACTCAAGTTATTGCATGTTCCTACAATTAACTATTTATCAAGACATAACTTTGAATATCGATCATTGATCTAACTCTTGGCACCATGATCTAATGGTCTACATTCATTTATATCAATCTTTATATCATATCAATTTGATATAAATATGATAGGCTCATGTTATCCATCTAATCTTTGTATGCTTCCAAACTTTAGCTTTGTCAAATGTAAAATTCATTCATCGATCTTCTTGATCTAAACTTCTATGTGTTATTCTATCTTCAAAGATGCCTGGTTTTTATTTTTGTATTGATGTTTAAATATCAAGCTCTTTATCCCATCTCACTACTTCCTATATATTTTAGATTGGTTTCACTCCATCAATCTTCTTGACATTGTTCGATTTTTAAATCACCATTGTGTTGATATACATCGATCATTTTATTCCATTTGAGTCCAGTCACTAAATTGGATATCTTTTATATGATCATTTGCAAACTATTAGATCTTCTGACATGCTTGATCTTTATATCTTCCCAACCATAAAGATTATGACACTTGGCATAAGCATGTGTCATCTATACATAGCTATCAGTTCCTACTATTGAGACATTTAGAGTCATTGAACTTATCGTTGCCCTTTTAAATTAAAACCACACCATAAATTAACTATCCAAGCTCCATAACTATGACATTTGTCACTTGAATTTTAACTCAAAGGTCTTTTTGATAATTTGACTTCTCTACACTTCATTAGATTATCTTTGTATGATTAAGTACTGGATGTTAATCGATCCAAGATAAAATTTAAAGTCTAAAACTTAGGAACTATTAATTCTATTGATTATTACTCGATACAATAATTTCTAGGTTGATGGGTTAGTTTTTCAATGATGATAAAGGCTTAAATAATAACTTAATCTATTGCATCTAGGCTATATCAAATAAACATCAAAAAATAAAGTTCCTTATGGAACTTTTCAAGGTTCCCTTCAATGCTTCTTAGAGTTTCCTTTGGAACATTAGAGGTACTCTTTGGTTCATACAAAATGACACTTTAGAACTTTTCTTATGGAATTTTTGTCTAAAGATAATTTCCCCCAAACTTTTGTTGTAGGATTTTTGGCCAAAGAGACTTAAGAAAATTCCCTAAAACAATTCTCTTAAAAAACTTTTCTCAAAATAAATTCAAAGTTTCAAAATAGACTAAGTATGAAAAATTAGTAATCTTCTAGTTAAGAATCAACTTTATGCATTTGTAATATTTGATATACTCATCTACATGAATTAAGGCTTAGATCATGGAAAATAGGCACAAACCTGATTATCATGGTATGATCATTTCTTTCAAAAACTACATTATACAAAAATATTATTATCAACCTATGTACTTAGACATATATGTCAATATAACTACGTGAATAAAGGGATTCATATTACTATTCTTGTATGTCTATAAACATTCAAAGTACATACTCAACTCCATGAGGTCTCAACAACATCACCATTCAACTCAATATTTTTATCATTAATGCTTTAATAAATCATTATTTATTTGACATTAATGATAATATTAAGCACATCAATGACTGTGCCCAACATAACCTACCTTTAAAAAATAGTGAGAAACCACTTTCTCAATTTGAACCTCCAACTACTTCTCTTCCTAGTAAACATATTTTACCTTATAAGCCTCATGCTAGTTCTTCCTCTTATAAAACTCATTGTCATTTATTAGAGGAGCTTAACTCTATGATTTATAAAATAACTCTCATGGATTTAGATCAGACTTCTACCTATCATCATAAATTTATAATGCAACAACTCTATTAAGTCAAAGAACCATATTCCTTAAAAGATAAGCAATCTTCTCAAAAGCCTCAATAAATAAAATTTCATACCATTGAAATTGTTTGTCCTTCCTTAAAAATATCCATAGATTTCCTTCAAGAATACATAGTCAATGATAAAATTCTCTTTTGAGTCGATGATCCACCTCTCTTTATTATAATAACCATTAATACAACCCATAATCATAAAGTATTAGGAGATGGAGGGTCATAAATTAATGTGACATCTCTTTATCTCATTCAATAATTTGGGTATAACAAAGATCATGTCAAGCAAACTCATATAACATGTCATGGATTCAACAAGTCCAATAGAAAGTTATCTAATTGTAGTTAGCTTCCTCTTACTATTAGACCTTGAACTATATATACTAAATTCATGGTTATTTACTTACCATTATCCTATGATATACTCCAATGATGCCCATGAACTCATCGCATGAGGTCATTTCCTCTTCTAGTAGCCAATTTATCTAGTTTATTCATAAGGGAAAATTGTATAAACATGAGGCTAATCCTAACCCATGGTGTATTCAAATTCTCAATCTTAAAAATCGACATTATATTCCCACTAGTCCAAAAATTAATGGTACACCATTACCTGAATTTGTCAATATGAATCCAAACTTATAGGTCACTCTTACCGATTCTAACTATGATGAGTCAAATTATTTTCAAAACACATGTAGTACTACCAAGCTACTCCTAACAATTCATAATGTCTTCTTCCTTGTTAACTTATGATTGTACCATCCTCTTATTGATGAGATCACAAATTTCTATCCTCTATGTAATTCAAATAAATCATATTATACATAATATGATTTCACTTATAATGATTATGGAGTGACCAAGTTATTTTGAGGAACTATAACCATGTCACCTCATAAATTTATCAATCTAGGTATCTCACCTTTAGAAGTTACTCTATATACAAAATCATGTATTATCTCTCCTAGCCATGATGATAACTACATTATAGCCCAAACTCAATCATGAGACTTTAATTTTAAAAAATACCATTAAAACTTAACTGAAATACATGATTTTAATGGATATTTTCATATTATTTCCACAAATATTGATTTAGAACCTCAAGTTCATGTAATTCCATTTTATTCTCCACTTCTCAATACTCTTTGGGTTATTAAACAAATCTCACCTCTCACAAATTAAGAACTTTTGGAAACTTATACACCTCATATGACATTGGTCACTAAACCAACTCCCCTCCTTGCCAATAATTTTAGGCATACACATATTATCAATCCAAATCAGTGCAATAAACCTTTCTCCATAGTTCTACCTACTCCTAAGCTCACTCATGATGCCAAGGCCATAAATGTTTGCCAGATACATTCTAAATATTATTTCCATCATATAATAATTATTGATATTGAAGCAGACATGTAATATTAAGTACCTTTAACTATGTTACCTAGTGATGAAGCCATACATAAATTCTCCATGCTAAATAACCTCAACTTCCTCAGAAACATCACAAAATTTGGAATTTCAAATGAAATTCTCCTTGTTTTAATAACTCTATTATTAACATCAATGGTAAAACCGATCCCATTTCCTATCTTCCCAACACGATATATCATTTTCAATATGGAAACATTATTTTTATTGAAGAATCCATGAGATTATAATATGGAACACCCTCACGTCCTTGATCTATAGTAGTTTCAAGAGAAGTCACATGAGTTGATCATGAAAATTTTAGTCTATTATTTGATAAATATCATGAGACTTCACCTGGTCATAAGAGGACATGTTTGGTATTGACCCTAGTATCATTATGCATAACATAACCACATAATTTGACACTACAATTTCTAGATAGAAAAATCATAAATTCCCCACAATGTTTCCTCCCTATGCCATAAATAAATTATGGACTATTCTGAATAGGTGACAAACATTGTTCTTGTTTAAAAAAATTTTACCATGGTTATTCTCATCTACATTGACTTTTACAATATCAAGCTCACTTATCCCAAGGATAAATTTACATTATCTTTGATAGATGCCATCATAGATTCTACTTATGCATACTAAATTTTATCCCTCAAGGATGATTTTTGTGATACACTCAAATTCATATCAACCATAAATACTAACAGAAGACAACATTCACCCTGTAATGGGGTACATATTGCTATGTTATTATGCCCTTCAACCATTAAACCACCAGAACTACATATCAATTGGATATGACCCACAATTTTCATGATATTATACATAAGAGTTTGAAAAATTATGTGGATTATCTCTTTACCAAATCTAAAATTCACAAAACCCATCTCTTTGATTTAGATATCATCTTTGATTGAATAATCAAGTATAAATTTAGACTCAACCCCTACAAGTGTATTCTACACTACATATGGTAAATTTCTAGGGTTCTTAGTATTTATTAATGGTATTTATGTTTATCCTAATAAAATACATGTTATAATCAACATGCGTATTCTTCATTCCATTCCAAACATTCTTACTTACCTCATAAATCTTAGGGCAATCCAATGATTCATCCCCAAAATGGCTTATAACATATACTCTATTATCTACATTATTAAGAAAGGTAATGCTTTATAGTGTAATTATCCTTATTATAAGGCATTGAAAACATGAAAAAATAATTGTTACATGGAACTACCTTTTTACCACCTTCTAATGATCATCCCTTGACTTTGTATACCACTTCTAATTTTGTATTAGTTGGGGTAAATTCTTACCCAATAAGATGATACTAGAATAAATTGTTTATTATATTATTCAAGGCTTTATTGATACAAAATAAATTATAATAATATATAATATGATTGTCTCACTATTTATTTTATAGCTAAAAATCTCTGTCACCACATGATATATAAAAAAACCTATGTCATCATTCATTAAAACACAGTCAAATTTTATCCAAAACATTTATCCCTATATTTTGCATCAATAAGTGAATGGTTTTCTTAATGGAATTAAACATTTGAATCATAATGAAATAATATATCAAATGGAAATTCATTGTTGACCAAGTTGTAGCATCACCCATACCCACTACCAATCACCTCCAAGATAGTTTCCTTCATGCTAGCATTCTCTATATTTATGGTCTTAATTAGTTTTTATATATTAATGCCATAGCTTCACTATTAATTTATATGAAACTAAATTATAAGATACCTATATCATTCTTGATATTACTAAATCTAATGTAGTTATTGAAGAGCTTCCTAAAATCATTGTTAATTTACATGAAGACGCTTGGACCCTATATATTGATGGCACTCAATGTCTCCAAGGATCTAGGATAGGCTGTATTATAACTAATCCTCATGTTAAAATAATACATTTTATATTTGAGCTCACCTTTGATGTCACTAATAATATGGTAGAATATGAAGCATTAATCCTAGGCATGAAAGAAACACTTAGATTTTCCATATCTGCATGATTTAGGTGACTCCCAAATTTTATACCATTAGGTTAATGGTGATTACTAATGTAAAAGTGAAGATGTTATGATTATCATCAAATGAATACCACCGTCACCAAATAATTCACCTCTTTTACCATTGATCCCATTCTAAAACATCAAAACTCTATTACTCTCTTTCTTATTAGACATCCTTATTTCATCCACATCAAGTTATTAGTGAATCCTAATTTATTATTCAATTAAGAAAGTCCCCATATTATATCCAACTACAATACTTGCTTATCTATCATATTGAGGTTATCTTTATTCAACAGAGCCCATGGTCTAAAGGTATTAACCAATTATTTAAACATCAAACTTATCCATCGAATGTAGATTCTCACGAAAAAGTTAGAATTCAAAAAAACACTTTTAAATATGTATTTTGATACAATGCCCTTTATTATCATAACACATAAGGTACCTTGATCTATTGTGTAATGAAATAAGAGGTCTGTTCTCTCTTTGAATAATCACATGGGAGCATTTATGCTGGTCATTGTATCAAACATGATATAACATGAAAGCACTTATGTATGTTATACTTTTGGTCTAATCTCTAAAATGATGCTGTTAATTTCACTAAAAATAGTATCCCTTGTCAAATCCATGATGATGTAATCCATTCAACACTATTTTAGATAAAAAATTGTGGAATCTTCTTGGCCATTTTTCATGTGGGGATTAAATCTCATCAAAAAATTCCCTGGTCACAAAACGGGAATGTTTTCATCATCATGACTACAAAATATTTTACCAAATGGGTACAATCCATGCTTCTTATGAACATCATAGGAACTATAATTTATAAATTTATCTTGGACCAAATCATTTATCATTTTAGATTTCCCCATACTATCATTTCTAATAGTGGAAACAATTTCAAGAGTAAGGATGTGAAGGAGTTATGTGTTAAATTTAAAATATCCCACAAATTTTCCACATCTTATCATTCATAATTCAATGCCCAAGTTGAGGCCACTAATAAAATTATTTAGAAAATCCTAAAAAAGACAATCCAAGAAACCTTTATGGACTATAATCTTTATTTATATCCCAGACTTTGGTACTAATGTAATAGCATACATATTGCCAATAAGGAAACACTATTATTGCTAGTCTATGGTTTCGAGTCAATCTTACTATTAGAATTCATGACTCCTTCCTTATGTATATCTCTTCATAGCATCATTCTTGATGTATAATTACATGAATATTTCCTTCATTATCTTTATATTCATGATGAACATAGTCTAGCCACTCTACAACATAATCTCCTATACAAGGCTCATATCACCAAATAACATGAAAAGGGTTAAAGTCCACACTTTCAATATTGGTGATCTAATGTTTAAATAAGACTATACCCATGATAAATAAGGAAAATACACCCAAAAATAGTTGGTCTATTATTTAGTGAAATATATTATTCATCTCAACATCTTTCGACTCCAAACTAATGAATTTCATGTTTTCAAATTGCCCGCTAATACATAATTCTTGTAGAAATACATTTCTTAGATATTTACATTCTTATCATATTCATATATTCCATAATATTAATTTGTTTTACATGATTTATACATGGGTCTCACCCTTTAAATCCATTTCTCAAACCTTAGGTCTTTCCCTTGGTCCTTTAGTTTATTTCATTCATGAGTTATAATGTAATAGTGTGGATAGGACTCAATTTTCCTCATGAATGCCTTTCACTCCCATTGGTTTTTCTAATTAAGTTGTTATTTTATGATCCATTTTGACCCACTTTAATTTTCATTTTTTGATTTGTAGTTTAATACAATGGATATGACTAGTCCCTCCTCAAAACTAACATTTTTACCTTTTTATTTTCACATGCTTTTTTTGCACCCTCTTTGGTTTCTCTTTTATGAGTTGTAGTGTAAGAACATGTATAGGACTAGGCCTTCCTCACAAATACCATTTTTGACTTTATTTCACCCAATTGGGTTTCTATTTTATTATTTGTAGTGTAAGACCATTGATAGGACTAGGATATCCTCATTAAATCACCATTTTTTTAAAAATAGATTTATTCTGCTTGGTGTTCCTTTTTAGAGTGTTAAGAAAGGGTTACAATTTTGTGATCTCATATTCTCAGCTTTGGTTTTTGTTTCTATTATAGATAAAACATTCATATTAAATTATGTTAGAATGTTTCCCTATAGTTCCATATATTATTATGATAAAGAATCATACTTACCTATCATTGTGTCTCTTTCCACATTTGTCAACCTCTTTTATAATTTGAAGTAATTCAAATTGTTTTATGTTCACACCATGTAATTTCATTTCCTTTCATTCCACTTTGCATAAGAAAAGGTTAAATTCAAGATAGTACTTTTATTTCACATGAATTAACAAGAATCTTAGACACCATGCACTTTAAGTTATCTTTCTTAGCTACCAACTCTAAATATTTCAAATGTTAGTCATTTTTAGCACCCATGTTTGGTTCTTTAAATCTATATGGGAGGAATAGAAAAATATATCAAAAATAAAAAAATGAATAATTTAAAATAAAAGGCAATAATCAAAGGAAAGATGCAAAGTAAAAAATCAAAATCACACCACAAGACATGATTTATAGCACATTTCCTATCTCCAATCATATCTCAAACTCCACAATTGGCATCATGATAAAGATAAGGTCATTAGTGTACAGTAGGCCAGTAGACTGTGATAGGAGAATTTAATATAATCTAAAGTGATACGTAATTTCTTATGCAAGTACCCAATCTTCATAGTAAATCGATGGATCTATAAGGGGTCATAAGGAATAGGGAACATGTTGTGGGAAGGTAGGTCTATTTTAATTTTCAAGCATATAGCCTTCATGGGATGATATTTACACTTCATTTGATGACACAAGACTTGTATGGTTAGAAAAATTTCCTCAGAGTCCTTAATGTTGAAAGTCCTCTTATTTTGACAAACCTAATCTAAGTGTCTTGACTTTTATAAATATTTTATGTACTTTGTTTGTTTTCATTCACTGCTCCTAACACCCATTTCATTTCCCACCTCGATAGTCAAGTTTGATTCTGAATCTCTTTTCCCACTTCAACATATTCCCTCTTATTCATATCTTAGAAACATTCTAGCACTAAATTATTTTGGTTTTATCCACATTTAGAAGAAAATAGTATGCTTGAGTGATTATGGATTATTTTATTTACACCAATGATTTTCATTTTTATCACTTGGTTTATTTTAAACTTTTCCATTATTGTACCTCCTTTTTTTTTAGACCATTGCCACTATTTCTAATTTTTAATTATACCTAATTTTTTAAAAAAAAATCATATGTTTCTATTTTCCATTACTTTTCTAGTATTGAGTGGGGTTAGATTGTTACTTCTCACTCACCAATGTTGTTCTCCCTTTCTATGTACTTTTTTCATTGATGATTTACAAAGGATTGTTACTCATCACTCATAAATGTAATTTCACCATTTCTTTCCCATTTTTTATTGAGTAGTTATTGTTATTTATTTCTCATTGATATTTGATTACCATTATCCTACTTATATCATTAGTTTGGCTTAGTGTGTTTGCCTTTCTTACTTAAGGTATACTTGTTTGATTTATTCGATAATTTAGTAACCCTAGCTTTTCTATTACCTAATTTAATTTATAATTTTAATTGGTCATTTTGTATAAACTTTGAATTTATCACCCCATATTACTGAAATTCCAAATATGTCATGTCTACATAATTCAATTATCTTTTATTTCCTACATTTGTTTATTTTTCCCTTTAGTTTTATATCACTGGGTTTGTTCAAAATAGTCTCTATTCCCTTCATGATCAAAACTAGAAATGAAATAGACAACCATATAATGATAAAGGTATTTCAAGGTTTGAATACATTAATTTTATCTAAGTTATTTCATTTCACTCATTTCCTTCTAGTTATTTTATGCTTTAAAATATTGCACTTCATTTAACTTCAATGTTGTTTGTTTTTATGTTCTTTTATTGAAGTGTCATACAATGTTTCACCTAAGTGAAATGTGATGATATTCAATTGAGGCATTTGTATACACATAATATTTTCAAACTCTATCAATTGTTGATTCTTTCTCTCTTGAAATAACTCATTGAGTCTTAATCTCTTTATGTGCACACCTTAAAGAGGACATTAGGAAATGGTCGGGTATACCACTAGTGATTTGTAGTATTTTTGGCCCCTATACCACCATTTTATATCTATAAAACAATCTCTTATAAAAATTTTTAAGCTTTCACTCCTCCCTTACACACTTATCCAAGTAATTCACTAGCATATTCAACCCTTACATAAGCCAATAACCCTTTTCAACATTTACTGAACAAGGTCAGCTTGGGCTGACCTTGTATTTAAATTGATATTATCATGTTATGGATCTAGGTCAGCCTTGGCTGACCTAGACCAAGACCTAAAATGATTTTATTAATTAAATATTAAGGTTGAATTGGATCGACCCTATTAGTTAAACTTATTGAAAGGTTTAGGGTTAGATATATCTATATATCCACATTCATTTTACCATTTATAAAAGAGATAAAAGAGTTGATTATTCATTTTAACTTATTTAGAATCTACTTTTCCACCATTCTACTTGTGTATTTATTACTTAGGGTTTTACACTTGGAGGAAAGAACTTTGTCTTGTGAAAGATTGAGATTCATTAGGAGGTCCTTAGCTATAGTCCATTATCTATCCTTATATTCATCAACAATAAAACAAAACCTCTTGAGAAACACCTTTAGCAATGTGATAGATTGAGTCTTGATGGGTTCATCTTCAACGTAAATATCTCTAACTTTACTCCTCTATTTTAGTAGATAGAAGTAGTATAAGTAATGGATTTTGAATTTATTTATCTCTCCAAGAATTATATTTATACCTTTATATATATTAGTTATAATTATTCTATTCATGTTTACTTTCATATTTATCACCACCATTTTGTGCCACACACCTTAGTGAGCATTATGATATATTTCACATTACTTTGCATATACTTTAAAAATATGAAAACATAGGACCTGGATAGGATTATCACATGGTGTTGTTTAAATAGAGGCTTTGAAAACCTCTCTAGTGATGTTATAGTGATAAGGAACCCTTTGGGTATGTATAGTAGATCCATCTTAGTCAGATCCTAAATTTCTAAATGTATCAACAAATAGAAGTATATGTAGGATTTATCTTCTCAAAAATATGATTGATTAATAGGTCAGCTACATTTTAATTTTTATATATATATATATATATATATATATATATATATATATATATATATATATATATATGTATGTATGTATATATATATGTATGTATGCATGTATATATGTATGTATGTATGTATGTATGTATGTATGTATATAAGAGTCACTTTTAGACAATGATGTTATCCAATATGCCCTCTCTATTTATATTATTAAAAAATCATCTATTAGTGATATCACCTCATAAACATCCTTGTTAATTTTAACATCTAAATGGTCATCTACGTTAGGATCATGTTGGATACCAACATATAAATCAAAATCCATGTTATAATAATCATCCATTATAAAAAAAAAGTCATGGAGACACCTATCTCTTTAAGTATGTCTCTAATTCAAATGTCAACTAGTGAAAAGGCATGAATCTTGATCCTTCTTAGGATGATGAATTTATAACACAATTCTTGGATGCTTTATTAGTCAAAGATCATCAAATTGGATATGACTCAACTTTAGATGCTGATTGTTGACACTTGGAATCACACCCTTGAGGAGATTCCTAAATATCATCATCCAAGTGGCACCATGGAAACATTTCTCTTGTTATGGGAGATAATTTAGAGAAATGAATCTCTAAATAAGGGGATAGCTCCCTTTGATGCACCATTAAATCTCTCTCTCTCTCTCTAACTTAATAATTGGATATGAAAAGGGATTAAGAAAAATGACAAAGGAAATAAATGGTGATGCACCAATGTATAATGTCCTACCAATTGATTGAAACCACTAATTAAAGATAAATAAAGTATTTCTCACACTAAACTCATAACTCAGGATTCACTATTACATCAATGTTTCATATACTAGATTCAAAAAGGTATATGATTCTTAGTAAGGGAATAAATGATTCAAAAGAGGGATATAATGATGGACCACTTCTATTATATCTCTACACTTAGAAAAGAATACTAGAAAAGACCTAAAATAATCTCCTTTTTGCAAATGTTATACCGTCAAGAGTTCAAGATAGAAAAGATAATCTTTCACTAGACTAGACCAACAAGATTCAAGTCATTAATAAATATTGCAACATATGAGTGGAAAAAACACTTGTATATTTATTCAAGAGTTTTTAAAGTACATATCTAGCTATATTTTTCCCCACAACCAATGGAGGCCGCTCAAATGAGCCAAGAGAATGCATATTTATAGCATTGAGAATAAGAATAAGCAAATGAAGTCCAAGGGTCACTTGGACATGTGTCACCTTGAGAGAATAAATTAAATTTTCATGTGGAAAAGGTATGGGATAGGGTATTCCATGCCAAAGAGGTCTAATTATCCAAAATAAGTCATAAGAATGGTGTAATGAGGCACAAAACCTTTAGAATTGGCAGAAGAAACTTCCTCCATCATAGACCATCCATGAATGTTTTAATCTAAAAATAAGAGATTTGACACATATCACTATTCAAAAGAAATGGAATTCATGATGATAGTTATAAAATTATCCTTATAACTATTAGCTATCCTTTAGACACCTATGTTTATCAATTTCATGAAATTTCCTTGGTTTGGGTTAGCTTCCAACAACAACTTGAACCATTGACCTATCTATTTTTAATTTGTTTTGTCTACACCAGATGCACAAGATCTTGCCATTTGTTAACTCTATATTTAGTCTCGGGGTCCTATGAAGTATTTTTGACTCCAACAACTATTTTATTTAATGATAAATTGATATTTGTGGGGCCATCACCTTCCTTATTCATTTGGAATAATTTACTTGGAATTAAGCTTCTTTCAAACCTTTGTCAAGTGCTTTTTAACTATAGAAGGTGTCCTCTAAATCATGAAAAGTGCCCTTTCGGGACCTCTGCATGGGACACTTTTTCTTGTAAGATATCTTTTAGGGAAATTATTTGGGACATTTTTCTTCAAAGTTATCCTTCAAAAATATTTATCTCAACCACTTTTCTTGAAATAAATCCTTTGGGATTTTGAATAGACCATTTCTATGGAAAATTTTCCAAAACAAATTCCTTTTGGATTTTTTCTGGAAGAAAATCCTTCAGGGATTTGTTTCAGAATTTTATCCTACGAGAATTCATTTGGATATTTTTTATACATTAATTATTTCAAACTTTTGATTATGGCACCTTGATTGAAAAATATCCTTAAAAAAGATTGTGATGCACCTTTCAGAACATCTGTTTGGTCCACCTTCCTGTGAAAATACCTTTTGGATTTTTTGTAAAGTATTTTTCATCTTTCTAAAAATGCCATTTCAAAAAATTTGAAAATGATCTTTTCAAAGAGATGGAGGTGCCCTTCAAAAAAATTTAAAATGACCATTTTAGAAAGATGGAGGTGCCCTTTAGAAAAGATGAAGTGCCTTACAGAAAATTTGTTAATGACCCCTTCGACTTGAGAAGATATCTTTCAAGGAAATTGTTTCAAATAATTTTGCTAAGGGAATTAGTCTTTGTCTTCAAGAAATTTTTCTCAGATAAATTTTATAAAATAATTCAGCACTTTGTTGATTGATAAGGCCAAAATAAATAACACTTAGTCAAAAATAAAACACCCAAAAGGATTACTATACAAAGGCTTAGAAAAAGAACTAAACTAGACTTTCCAAAAAAATTAAACTTCTAAATTAATTATGGGATATATAGAACACTTAACTTCTAATTTTTCTCAGATAAATTTTATAAAATAATTCAGCACTTTGTTGATTGATAAGGCCAAAATAAATAACACTTAGTCAAAAATAAAACACCCAAAAGGATTACTATACAAAGGCTTAGAAAAAGAACAAAACTAGACTTTCCAAAAAAATTAAACTTCTAAATTTATTATGGGATATATAGAACACTTATTCTAAATAAAACCTACATAATAGACCTATCCAAAGGTATATACTTAGGTGGCTAAGTTTCCAATTTAGCATGAAGGGCCAAAATTAGGTCAATAAATTGGTGACTCGAAGGGGTAGTATGCTCGTTATACTGACCAAACTAGTAATTAAATTAGTCCATTGGGCATGGAGTCATCTAAGGACACTCAAACAAGGAAACATTTTCCATGACTCAAAACCTTTAAGAACACACTAGACCTATAAGGAAAAAACCATGCCATAAGACACAACACAAACAAAACAAACAAGATAGAAAGTAAAACAAGACACAAGACAACTCACACATGTGTGTAAGCACTTAGGGAACACAAGAAAAGTAGGAAACTATGTACAAAGGAAAAATATAGCCTTAGTTATAATGATTTAGATATATCCCATTGACTAGGATATATAACTCCTCTCCATCTAACTTTGAGAGTTGGAAAGCGTTTTGTTGTTTGAACTATGTGATCACATATGGGCAACTCCAAAAAGAATAAAAATTTGTGTGTCTTCTAGGTTTTTCCCTATTTTCATCCCATTTTAGGAGAATGTATCCTTTCTTGAAGCTCATTGGCATGTATTTCTTGTCAAAATACTTCTTTTTTTACTCTTAGTGAGTTGTCATGGTGTACATAGCTTGATTTCTTGCCTCCTCAAGCTCCATTGATTCACATAACTTGACCTCCATTTTATCATTATCCATCAATTGTAGATAATAGGTAATATCTAAATCTGGTAAATTAAGTGAGATAGGAATTCTAGATTTCCTTTCATAAACAAGTGTATAGGGTGAATTACTAATTACTCTCTTTGGGGTGATCCTATCAGCCCAAAGGGCTATCTTCAACTTGGTGTGAAAATTCCTTTTATTCTCCTCCATTATCCTCTTGATAATCCTAATTAGGTTCTTTTATGTGGACTTAACTAGTCCATTCCTTTGGGGGTAATAGTTGGAGGAGGTACTAAGACAAATGCCAAGCTCTAAAGCCCATTCACTTGTTCTTTCTCCTAAGAAGGTTAAACCATTATCTAAAATGATTATTTAAGGATCTCCAAACTTGGTTACTATACCTTCATAAAAGTAAAAGATTGAGCTTTCATTGCCTCATTCAAAGCTACAACCTCCATCCATCTTATAAAGTAATCAGTAGTAGTCAACACCCACTTGTCACCAACACTAGAAGGTGGATTGATTAAACCTATGAAATCCAAACCCCATTACATTTAATGGTTTTTTAACCTAGATTGGATGAAGAGGTAAGGAATATTTTTTTTCTATAAAAAAGAGTATATTTTTGGCATTTTCTTACACAAGCATTGGTATATTTGAACAAACTAGGCCAAAAGTAACCAGGCCTTATAATCCTAGTAGTTGTATTTTTTAGAACAAAATGACCACCAGCTGGTCCATCATGGAACTCATACAATACATTCTTAAATTGATTAAAATAAATACATCTCAAGAGTAAACTTGAAATATACTTTCTAAATATCACTCCATCAACAAGTACATAGGGAATGGATTGCAACCTAAAGTCCCTTTTCTTGGCCCTATCGAGACCTTGTGGATACTCACCGATTTGAAAGAAATGGATCATGTCTGTGTCCAAATTATCATAGATGAAGGTGGATCTATTATAGATTAATCATGAATTACTAAAACAAAATTTTTTGATCTTTAAAGTTTGAATTAAGATGCTCACACGATCCTTTTCCTTTCACTAACTTGGTAGTTTTGATCTCCACATCATATTCCATCACCCTTGTGATCTATCCTACCCTCTTTTCATTCAAATTTATATTCAATAGAATGTCTCTCACACTAGAATGAGACACAAAAATTTTAATATTGTTGTTAGACAACATATTCCTAAACTTATTTAAACTCCTAACTAAAAGCACTTATTTCTCAACATATGTGTACCTTATCTCATAGCCTTCTAAATCTTGGCTAGAGAAGACAATAGGATGTTAAAAATTTTAATCATTAGCTTGATTAAGCATTGTAGAGATTACCTCTTCATTCCAAAAAATATACAGGTTGAAATCTTTGGAGAAGTTAATACTTACAAGGCTAGTAGCTTAGACAATGGCTTGCTTGATCTCCATAAAAGTTTATTTCCTCCTTCTTGTCCAACTGAATACTTCATCTTTCCTTATCATGGAGGTCAAGGGATTGAACAAGTTAGAAAAATTAGGAATGACTATCCTTATGAAATTTATCTTTATAAAGAAACTTTTTAAACTTTCTTATGTTTAGGCAAAGACAATGCCAAGATGGCACTTACCCTTTCACAATCAATAAATAAACCTTTTTTAGAAATAATGTATCCTAAGAGTTTGAATTCATGAACAAAAAACACACACTAATTTGGGTTTATAGATATCCCAAACTCTCTACACCTCTAAAAAATATACCTTAAGTTATTCAAATGATATTTTACTTCCTTGGAGAAAATTATCACATCATCAAGATATACCAATACAATGTCATCGATTAATACTTGAAAAGCCATATCCATTTCACCTTGAAAAGTAGCTCCAGCATTATAAACCAAAAAATCAATTTTTATATAATCATATGTACCCCATTTATTAGTAAAATATATCTTAGACTGGTCACCTTTCTTTACCAGAAATTGATTATACCTAGAATACCCATCAAGGAGAGAAAACCTTTCATTACTAGCCAAAATTTACAAGATTTGTTCCATGGAAAGGAGTGGGTAATGATCCTTAAAATACACTTTAATCAAGTCCCTAAAATTAACACACAACCTTATCTCCCCATTCTTTTTACTAATAGGAAGTAGGTTTGCCAACCAAGATGAATGCTTAATGGGAAAGATGATTTTAGATTCAATCAGTTTGGTGAGTTCCTTCCTCATGAGAGGCTCAATCTTAGGATTGATTGGCCTTTGCCTTTGCTTGATAGGCTTATAATTCTCATCTAAATCTATAGTATGATGAGATATTTTTGGATCAAAACCTTTTAAATCACTATACTCTGATGCAAAGACATCAAAACATTATTTGCATAACTCAATGAAAATATGCTTCTCTTCACTAGTGCATACCTTCCCAAGTGGAAGCAATTTATCTTTGAAGATTTGAACCTTATTATAGTTTTAATACTTGTTATATATTCTTATCTTCTCTTTATTTATTTTTTCACCATCATTTAATATGCTCTCAAGAGTGATTAGGCCTTTAGGGAGTCTGTTAGACTTCAGTTGCACAATCTAGCCTCCATATTGTTACTATAGTTTAGACTAATTCTTGGAAGACAACTCAGCTTATTCCTATATAAAAATTTCTATTCTAAATTTACTATCAAACACATTCCAATTAGTGACATTATCTAGTATGGAGGACCTTAGAATCACTTTTAGATGAGGTTGGTTCTTGTCCTCTTTTATCCCTTTTGGAACATCAAACTGAGCTCAAATTACTACCAACCTATTAGCATGCTTGTTATCATCTCTTAAAATATAATTTATGTTGAAGGATTTGAAATATTTCACAATATACCACACTATATGCTTATAGGACTTAAT
>JARHVA010007876.1:527500-592877 GCA_037957365.1 Torreya grandis
TGACTAGGAGAATGCAAACTAGGGAATAGTGGCATTGGAGGTCTAGGAGCTATCTTCCCTAATTGGACAAGATAATTCTAAAATTTTATGACTATTTCATAGGTATCAAGAAATGTCTTTCGACCCATAGATTGAATCATCATGGAAATGTCACTATTCAACACTTTTAAGTAGTACAAAAGTGCATAGTTTGAGGTTGGACTCACAATAGTTGAGATTCTATCCCATGTTTTTTGGAACCTAGTATTAAAGTCTTCCATGAATTCATGTGGTGCCCTCTTTATTGTGGTCAATTTAATCAGATAGAGATAGGTAGTCACTCTTCTCCCCAAACCTATTTGTCAATAAACCTCCCAATTCATCCCATGAGCTAATGGAATTCACAGGTAGAGTCCCATACCAATCCAAAAAAAATATTTTGAAAGATAAGGCCAATAACATAATAAATACATTTTATTAGGTGATGTTGTGGATATTACAAAAGTTTTATATATTCCTAATGTGCTCAATGACAATAATAAGATCATCCCGACTAAAATATGGGATATTTTTGAGGGCTGCTGTAGAAATTTGATCATATTGGGTAAGATACAAGGGAGATGCCCAGTGAAAGGCATAAAATGTTGTCTTCTAGCCATATTGTAATGATCACTATGGATATTAGGAATGGAATATAACACAAACTTATAATATTTAAACATAAATTATCTCTTTTAAGGATGATTGTTGATAAAACTAAATCTTTTGGTGGAATATGGAGGTAGTTGTACAAACTCAAAGGGTGTTTCTTTAGAAACTAATTTAGTTGTCACCTTTGTCATGGAAAATAGGACTAATCATTAATGAAAGACTTAAATTCTTTACTGGAGTCACCAGGTACTGATTGTAGATGCTTCTTTCATCTTTAACTATGCCAAGACCAGTAACAACCTTAAATAATATTGTAGGACTTGAAAGTCCCACTGGGTGTGCCAAAAACTATTGACACTTAGGTTTACAACCTTAAGGAGTTGCCTAAATATCCTCATCTAATTGGCACCATGGAAACATTTATATTTTTGTGGGTGTAAATTTCAAGAAATGATCTCTAGATAAGGGGTTAACTCCCCTTGATGCACCTTTAAAGCTCTCTCTCTAACTTAATAATTAGATATGAATAGGGATTAAGAAAAATAAACGAGGAACCAAATGGTGATGAAACAATGTATAATTTACTCCCACTTGAATTAAATTAATAATTAAAGACAAACAAGGTATTTCTCACACAAAATTCACAACTCAGGATTCATTATTACATCAATGTTTCATATGCTAGATTCGAGAAGGTATATGATTATTAGTAAGGGAATGAATGATTACAAAGAGGGATACAATCATGGAATAATTATAGGATATCTCTAAACTTATAAAATAATAATATAAAATACCTACAATAATATCCTTTCTAAAAATGGTAGACCATCAAGAGTACAAGCTAGAAAAGACAATCTTTCACTAGACTAGACCAACAAGATTCAAGTCATTACTTAATATTTCAGCATATGAGTGGAAAAAATACTTGTATATTTCTTAAAATACAAATATGGATAAATTTTTACCAACAACCAATAGAGGCTACTCAAATGAGCCAAGAGAATGCATATTTATAGCTTTGAGAGTAAGAATAAGCAAAGGAAGTCCAAGGGTCAATTAGACATGTGTCACCTTGAGAGAATTAGTTAAATTTGCATGTGGAAGAGGTGTGGGGTGAGATATTCCATGTAATAGAGGTCTAGTTGTCCACAAAAAGTCATAATAATGGTGAAAAGTGGCATAAAACCTTCAAAATTAGCACATGACACTATGTCCATTAAATACCATCCATGAACGTTTGAAACTAAAAATAGGAGAGTTGACACACAAAACTATATGAAGGAAATAGAACCCATGGAAATAGTTATAAAATGATCCTTCTAACTGCTAACTATCCTCTAGATACTTGTGTTTGTTGATTTCATGAAAGCTCCTTGATTTAGGTCAACAGGCAACAAAAACTTGAACTATTGGCCTCCGTATTTTTCACTTGTTTTTTATACACTATATGCTCAATATCTTGCCATTTATTACCTCTATATTTGATCTCAAGTTTTCACCAAGTATTTTTGACACCAACAACTATTTTTCATAGTTTTAAATTGATGTTTGTAGGGCCATCACTTTCCTTATTCATTAAGAATAATTTCCTCGGACTTAAACTTCTTTCAAACCTTTGTCAAGTGTTATTTAACTATGGAAAGTTCCTTTCGAATCATGAAAAGTTCCCTTTCAGGACCTCTACATGGGAGAATTTTACTTGCAAGATATCTTTTAGGGAAATTATTTGTGATATTTGTCTTCAAATGTGTCCTTCAAAAAGATTTATCTTGACCACTTTTCCTAAAAGAAATCCTTCAGGATTTTGAATAGACAATTTCAATAGACAATTTTATCAAACAAATTCCTTCAGGATTTTTTCTTGAATAAAATACTTTAGGCATTTTTTTCAGCATTTTCTACTAAGATAATTCATTTTGATCCTTCTTAGAATTAATTCCTTTAGACTTTTGAATAGGGCACCCTATTTGAAAAATACCCTTCAAAAAGATTGTGATGCCCCTTTCAAAACCTTTTTTGGTCCAACTTCATGTGAAAAAACCATTCATATTTTTTATAAATTACCTTTTGGCTTTCTGAAAATTTCCCTTTAGAAAATTTAAAAATGACATTTTTGAAAATATGGAGGTGCCCTTTAGAAAAGTTTCAAATGACCCCTTCGACTTGAAAATATATCTTTCAAGGAAATTTTTTTGGATAATTTTATTGAAAGAATTAGTCTTTGTCTTCGTGAAAACTATCTTAGACAAATGGTTTGAAAGAATTCAAGACTTGGCCAAATGAAAATTCTAAAAGAAATAACACTTAGTCAAAAATAAAAGACCTACAAGGATTACTATATAAAGGTTTAGCAAAAAACCAAAACCAAAATTTCTTAAATAATTAGACTTATACATTTATTTTGGGCTTTGTATAAAACACTTCTTCCAAATGAAACCTACATACTGGACCTAGCTAAAGGTATAGACTTAGCAAGCTAATTTTTCAAATAAAGGTGTCCCAATTTTGGCCTGGAGGCCAAAATTTGGTCAACACTAATTATAGAAAAAATCATAGTGGTGATTATAATATTCTTAAGGACACATTCTTTGATGTTGAGGTTGTGTCTCTTAGCTATTTTTATAAGGATTATTCTTCCCATCATCCCCTTAATCCATCCCTTTCACCAGACATCCCTAATAATCCACCTACTATTGACAATCCCTCCATCTCACTGTTGAAATGGGAT
The DNA here is from genome assembly GCA_037957365.1 of Torreya grandis. Classification (NCBI taxonomy): domain Eukaryota; kingdom Viridiplantae; phylum Streptophyta; class Pinopsida; order Cupressales; family Taxaceae; genus Torreya; species Torreya grandis. The sequence goes on from JARHVA010007876.1 coordinate 530,862, forward strand.
AAATATAAGTGCACTTCATTGGTTTCCCATCAACATTTAATCTTTTCTTTTGAATATATAAGGATCCAAGCCAATAATAAATTAATCAAAGAAAATAATCAAATTATTTGTGATTCAAAAGTAATAAATAAATGTCAAGAAGAGTTTCATAATCAAACAATTCAAAAAGAGTCATCCCTTAATGAAAATATCCTTTAGGTACCAAGGGATCATCCAAGTCAAAATAATCACCCTTCAAGTCCAAAGTCAAATACCCATGATGAATCCCATTTATAAGTACTAGGGGTAATAAAAACATAATCAAGTCATAAAATGAAGTTGACATGGCACCAATTACCACACAAATCAAACAAGTCAAAAATAATGTGTCTAATCATCCTTATAATATTTGGATCAAATAATAGTTAAGTCAAATAGTATTTCACTCCTTAACCTTGGTTGAAATATGAGAATAATACAAAATATCCCTTTCACCATATCTAATGGACTGTGTAACTATTGAACCCAATTTCCTCTCTCTTTCCAATCACATTGTCCATTTCACTCATTAAAATCCTATACCACACCATAAAAATAAATAAATAATCCCATCCATACCATACCTAAAATACCTAGGCATCATTATCTATCATAGAAGTAGTGAAGACACCTAGTCTAGATGTCTTGAGGTGTCTCAATCAAGAGTCAATGAAGGTCATAAAGACATTAGTGAATATAACATTGATAACATGGTCCTAGCATCACCTCTAACAATAACAGGTGTTGGCTAAATATAAATAAAGTTTCATCATTATAACATCTTACATCCATATCTAATAAATCAATATTTTAGAAGTTTTAATAAAACCATTCATCCAATGGTGAAAAAAAATCTTTTATTGCCCTGAGAAAGTACCATGATGGAAACCATTTTATCACATCATTGCAAAAAAACCTATTATTCACATTATACATCAACATTTGTCGAATAAATCCATCATTTTTCAATCCCATCCATGTCATCCTTCTATATCTTATCCCTTTTTCATTGGTCTTGCCCATGATATCCCTTATCAACCCTATCTACATCACCCTCCAAGCAACCTTAACATCCTTATCCATCATGTTTTACATCTTATTATGTCCATCATTTATTATACTCTTAACCTTCATATGAGTGAAATATATATTCAAACACATTCTAAGAAGTATCTTGGCATATCTTAAATTTGACACTCAAGAAACTAAACATTTGGTTCCCCCATAATGAGCTTTTAGCAATCCCTAATCCATTCTTCCACATCCCTCATCTTTTTAAAGCATTGTCCAAGTCCATTTATCATTCCATTCATCCTCATCATAGTTTTAAGGCTTGGTTTTACCTTTTCTAGTAACCCGATTTGTATAGTATACATACATATCCAAAAAAATCCCTAAAAATTTAAACTTGCCAAAAATTCAAAAAAATCATAAAAACTAAAAAAATCAAAAAATATCCTAACATTTCTTGTTCTATCCCTATTCCCCCTTTAGCATCATCACCCATATCCATGACCTTCACCTCTCCTTTACTTAACCAAGTAATATCCATCCATCCACACTAGTACAAATTATATTGACCTAGTAATAACCTAATCTAACCTTAATCCAACAAGTTCTAAGTATCTCATCTAAATTTAAAACATGGATCACCACAGAGTCAACTAGTTCCTATACTTACATCAATATTTTCTAAAGTGCATCTAATTCCATCCTAATTATGATGAAGTTAACTATATTAATAATAATTTTTTGAGATAAATAATCATCTTCATCCATCCCAAGACAAATTTCATCTGGACAAGAGGCAAGAAGTTGACAGTTTCATGTACACATTTACTTAAGTGATTTATTTATTGTTTTTACTATTTTACGCATGATTGTCTTATGTTTCATTTATGTTTATATGTTTATTTTAAGTATTATTTCATGTATATTTTTATCTATTAGGAAATTAATGAAGTTTCTATAATGATTCTACAACTTACAATGATGCTTTTAGGTGACTTTGATGATGTAGAGTTCACTATTTTCCCTGAACTATTTTCCACTTTTATAATTATGTACTTTGGCACAAAGTCATCTTGGTCATACTTATATCATGGGGAATATTTCCTACTAATGAATTATAATGGATTTATTATACTATGATGAGACTTATGTCAGCATAATATACTGATAATATACAAACTTCTCATCACACCCACATTTCATTAAACAAACCCTGATCACTTGTCCAACCATCTTATCCAATCATTTTGACCATGTCTAACTTATAATCTCCAACCATTTATCCAAGTATTCTATCATATGCCTACTCATATACTAACCTTTCATATCCTACTATCTAACATCTAATTCCACTAATGTATCTAATAACTAATATTATCTCACTTAGCCTCTTCATACCATCCATCTTGGTCATTTCCACTTTATTATCCTTTATCTTCATAATCATTTTAATCAATTCATAGGTTATTTGAGCTTAATCTACTCACCATTATTTGACATAATCCATCATTATGGATAAAATTTTCTAATCATCATCTCTTTAAATGAATTCATTTATCTCCTAAATTTCATTAATCAATCACTTTTGAACAACAATAATCAAATTAATCACATAGTCTATCAAAGACCTATAACTCTCTCAAGAATTTGTATTTTCTTGGGACACACCAATAGATTTCTGATTCTTTGATAATATAATCATTACCTTACATGTGTCCTTGATATGGGCATCATTCCACTAAATACTAATCATCCTTTATCACATTATTTCTCAATAATTGATTTCAATGTCATTCATATTTCATTCATTGCATAATTTTCCTTGTCTAGCATCATATGAGTCCAAAATACATTGGATTGAGTTATTTTTAGAATATGTAGGTAGTGATTTAAAAAATTTTATGTGGCCAAGGATACTTCATCTTCCCTCTAGTCATTACTTTTTATTTTCTTGATCACTCAAATCATACTTTCATTTTCATCTATCCATTCTTTTTTATCTTAACTAGAATAATGCTTTGAGATACATCAGTCATAATTAATAAATTTATCATTTTATCCTAGCCTAAATTTCTCCCTTGTATATATCCTTTCTTGGGATATGTTGAAAGTGTGTGGAATTTTATATTAATAATTTTATTATACATCTCCCCTTAACATGTATCCTTACTTGGGATATGTCTAAAGTTTGTAAAATTTTATCATATTATGGTGTATTCCCACTTGGGATGTGTCTCCAATCATGACACCATAAATTACACTCTTTATACATATGTATAAGCCAAAGGTATCATCTTTGTTTAACTCACTTCTCATGTTTATTTCATTTTCTTCATCATCAATCTCACATCTATCATCTGATCCCCTTGTCTACCCATCTAATACCACACATCATTTATTCTCTTTGAGTGTCCATTTTTCTCCTTCCTCCTTGCATGTCACCTTTAGGGGGAATCATGTGTCCACTAAAATCACTTACTGACATTCATACATGAGTGTATTTATTCTTTAAAACACCATTACTCATTTTAATTTATCCACTTGTAGTACCCTTTCAAAGAGGTGGAAATGTATGCATATAAATATTATCACTTCACTAATATTATTATTAGTCAACACTAAGATCATTAATTTTGTCTAATTCGTCATTAATAATTTATTTATGATAATTTTTATAACATTCCCTCATTAATATTCATCATGATAACCTTATATCCTCCAACATTAATCAATGCTCATATTATCCTCCATTTAATCATTTAGACTTATCCTAACCCCACTTATCCATTTTATATGAATTTGAAATTATCATGTCCCACCCACCCACCTACTCATAAGATTTTATAAAAGCATACTAACTTAATCACATCCTATCATATTATAATCCCACCTAACACTCATTCAACCTCAAATTAATCTTCATTAAGTCCAATGATGTATTATAGAGCTCTCCAACACTATAATCCTTCTCCATTCTCTCCATCCTCTCTATAAACCTCTAAATCTAGAGGCTTCTTGGGAATTTTTAATTTCCACTTATTCGCTCCAATTTTATATATTTAAACCCACCATCTCATTCCATTTGAGATAAATTATTTGAATGTGTGTAATCACCTAAAAATGATACTTGAGTGATAAGAGTGGTACTTGAGACCACCCATCACTAGCTTATCCCTAGACCTACCTAAAAGCCTATAGTCACACTTGTCTAACCTTTATGTGGGCCACATGCATCCCTAAAGTGGTGCTAAACCATTATCTTGATATCCTAGCCTAGCCCTTATTACATTATGTTTTACTACATAAACACTAGCACCATAATAGTCATATTAGTACCACATGTTGTTAGTCTCCCAATTTTGGTGCTATTGTGTTTTCCCTCCTTTTTCTACCAACAAATATATTTTCAAATTTAAGACCACCTACGACATGCCTAGACATTTATTAATAACCACACAAATAACATAACAATATATTTATTCCTAAATTTTAGTCCATTATTGATTACATGAAAATTAGATGCAAATTGCGCATACAAATTCATAACAAGTTTTGCAAACTTAAGGTTATAAACCTCTATTCTAGCCTACTTCTACATACAACCATATACAAGATTCCTAAAATAATATTACTCAAATTTATAGTCTAAAGAACACTAAAATATTTAAATTTAAAATTCATACTAGTTCACTTGAAATTTCACTAGCACTTAGGTGGGGATAACTACATCATGCTTAATCCCTCATCAGAGTATTGGTATGTGGGAAACACTCATCATAATGGATTATTTAGGATGTCGAAAATAATCCACTAACAAAAAAATTTAATTATTGTATCAACTAGATGCACACATGAATAGGCTTGTTAAACCCAGACATAGGTGTACCTAGAAGCTCATAATAGTTCTGCATAGAGGAAACTACTACCAAAATAGGGATAATAGCGCCAAATAGTGTTATTATCTAGTTAGGTAACTACTATCGAGGAAGGTTTTTTACACTTGGATCATATTTGTGACACTTCGACTAGTATTTTTTTAAGGAGTTTTCACTAATATCATGGTGGTTTCATGAAGGTATCCAAGTGAGTGGATGAAGTGCCTTGATAGGCTAAGTGACAATGATAAAGTGTGCAATAGGCTTATCCTAGTATTATTAAAGAAGGCTTGGTTGATCTTTAAAGTTTTTATAATTAGGGATGATTTTAAGTATTTATATTTTGAAATAGTTCCTATTAAATATTAAGGATGCATTTATTTCTTGTGTGCATAAGTGGAATTCATCTGGTAGTCCATATTTTTCATCTAGACATTTTGGGTCCAATGGTAGAAAATCTAGGTAGGAAGTTTGATGAAATAATAATTAACACATGTGGATGAGTCAAGGGTATTTGGTTATATATATTTGATTAAATTAGTCCCATGTTTCTATTTTCCAAGTCTCAATTCATGTGATGAAGTGTAGCCAAAGATATGTGTATGTAAAGTTGGCCTCCTAGGCATTTTGATAGTGTTTTTTACGTTCAGACAAATTCTAGTAAGTAGTTTGGTGACATCATATCTTACAGATATTAGGTTTAAAGAGTAATTTTATATATGTATGAATAAACATATCATATACTATCTTATGTGACAAATATCAGGTGATGCGACTAAGCATGACAAAATATATGCAAGTGTAAAGTTGGGCTCTTAGGCAAGAAAAACTGAGTAGGAATTTTGATATAGTCATATTTTTTAAGTGTGGTAGTTTAATAATGATTTGATCCTATGGGTTTGTTAAATTTTGTGCCTAATTACTATGTGATAACTTTAAGGTCATTAAATGAAGTGTATCAAAATATATGCATGTGTAAAGTTGGCCTTCAAGGTAGTTATAGGCATAGTTGGCTCTACGGTAGAAAATTTTCAGTGATTAGATTAAGGGAATTATATCTCCCATGCACAAGGGTTATAGGATAATATTTATATATGGATAGATTATCCTTTGTGAGGATATCATATGCTCCAAGTTTTATATCATGTTACTTATCACAACAAAAAATATTAAGGTCCAAAGTTGATCTTCCAGGCAGATTACAATGGTTCCTAGAGTCAATTTTGTGAGAGATAAAGATCAGAACCAAATGAAGATCTGATGGCAAGTGAGTATTTTAAAAAATATAAATTAGTTTTAAATATATATATATATATATATATGATTATAAAGTGTTTTAGGTTCAACTTTGAGTAAAGGTAAAGGATAAGGACCTAATGATTCACATTTAATCATGCAATTGAGATCGATGATGAGAGAAGAGTTAAAGTGGTCAACCTGTTTGAAGTTTAACATCATTAAAGATTGAGTTCCTTAAAATAATATATATGTTTCATGATTTATCTGATCAAAGAGGATATGATATGATTGATATATTTTCAAATATTAACTGTAATCATTTGAATTCAAATATTTAAATTTAACAAAGGAAAGAGCAATGTTTGTTTTTTTGACCATATCTTTTGATACACATAAAATTAGCTCATGGTATAAAAAGTGAATTTGTATAGGAATCCAAGGTACATATATAAATAGAAATTTAAAGGTCTAAAATTGTGTATATATAAATATATGAATTTCCAAAGTTGACTATGTGTTTGATTTTGTTTTATATGTGAACCGAGAAGGATAATTAAGATTGTGTTGATGTTATTTCGATGTTTGATGATGTCTTAGATACTAAAGAGTGTTATAAAATTTATGAGGATAATATATATGTATTTTTGTGGTATTATCAATATATTTTGATTATGAACAATTCTTAATAATTTGACTATGTTCCTTCATGGTATTCTTGTGTATAAGGTCATTGTTTGAGCTAACTGAACATACACAGAGGTGAGTATAGATAATTGTGATCATGTGAGGATGCATAATTTTGGTCATATAAATTTTAAAGTGGCCTTGTGTATTTTTATTGATAAAGTAATAAAAGGGTGAATAGGTCTCTATTAGACCTATAAGGGATACAAGGGCCTATTTTTAAAGGTGTACCTACTTAAGGGTAAACTATGGGTGCTATGGTCAATCTATGTGGAGGGTATTGAGTTATGTCTTTATGTCGTATATGATTTAAGGGTTAATTAATGCCTATTGGATGATGTTGATGGTGATGAACATGAATTATCTATAAATAATGAAGCCAAATGTGATGGTTTATAGACTTGCAAGAGATGTGTATATGTGAGAGTCATGGAGTGAATGAGAGGGAGAGTGCCAATTAGATGAGTTGATGAGTAGAGAATATTTAGGACTATGTTTATGACTTGTGTGTCATGTTTTTGATGTCAAAATATTTTTATTATAGGTTGAGGATGAGTGAAGAGGTTTAGGGTGATCCAAAAGGATGTTTTGAATGTTTTGAGTGTGCAGAATTGAAGAGAGATGATATACTTTGCAACTCCATTATATTGGTAGGAAATAAGTTTTAAAGATATCTTTTGTTCATAGGTGTTTTTATGTCTTCTCAACATCTAGGGTTTTTTATCCTCCTTTCAAGGTAAAACTTTCTAAAATTCTAGTTATTGTGGTTACTTAGTTGTAAATGTGTCGTAACACCCCGTAGGATTTTAATCTTGCTAAATAAGGGATCATAGTTCCTTGATCAGTTGTTGATGGTCTATATTTTTTCATTTTATTATAAGATAGTAAACCAATTTTAGGTTCTAGTTGGTTATCTTTGTTAAGAGGTTTTCCCACATATGACATGTGTTATGTGATTGATCTTGCATTGTCTCTTTCTTTCATTGCTATGAATGATGTGTATGGTTCATGAGTGCTTGTGGTAGGTAACTGATAAAGAGTTTTGAAAGGTTTGAAATTGAATTTAGATTATCTGGGCTCAATAATTCACCCTCTTCATCTCAGTGATTGTAACTCTAATAATTGTTATCAAAGCAAGTCTTTTGGTAAAGGCTTTACATATTAGTGTTGATCCAAATACAATATGGGTAGTCATCAAGGAGGTTTCACTACTAAGAAAGAACCAATGTTCAATGGATCTAATTATGATTTTTTTAGTGTAAGGATGAGGACCTACATCATGTCCCTAGGGTTTGACATTTGGCATTATATTATGGATGGTCATTTTTCACGTATTATTCTTCCATCTAGTGTTGTAGATATTAAAATGTTTGAGAGTAATTCTAATGCAATGAATGTTATCACTTATGGTCTTTTAGAAAATAAGTACACCAAGGTAATCCATTATACATATAACAAGGAAATGTGGGATAAATTAAAAACTATTTATGAAGGAGACTCAAAAGTTAAGTTGATAAAGTTGGAGACTTACAAAAGAAAATATTAGAGTCCTAAGATGAAGGAACAAGATTTTATGGCATCTTTTCTATAGAGATTTGATGATATTGTAAACATCATTAGAGGTATTGGAGAGAACCTTGAAGAGGCTACTATAGTTTAAAAGGTATTGAGGTATATTTCTATCAAGTTTGATTCAAAAGTGTCTTCTATATAAGAAAGTCATGATCTTACTATGTTGAAAATGGATGAGTTGCATGGCATCCTTACTACCTATGAGACGAGAATAAATTATGATATACCACTGAATAAGGAAGAAAGATTCAAGATAGAGATGAATCCTAAGAAGAACTTCCAAGGTTAGAAACCCAAGAAGGATGACATTTTTGATATTGATTAGGATGAAATGATATTGTTTAGGAAAGTATAAGGGTAAACTTCCCTTCAAATTATTCAATTATGGAAAGATAGGATATTTTGATAGAAATTGATCTCATAAGAATGATGATCAAGAACATGATGAAGACCAATATGAATACAAGAATACATATAAGAAGAAAGGATTCATGAAGTATAACAACAAGAAGTTATTCAATAAAAAGAAGATTCTCTACAACAATAAATATTGTAGCTCATCAAATGTGAATGAAGACAGTGACTTAGAGTATGATTATGAATATGATGGTCATATTAAAGATGAATCCAATTTCATGGATAATGAATGAATTTGATCATATCAAAAGGAGTTTACTTGAGGTAGACTGTGAGACTAAATTGATGAATACCCTTGAAGTATTTAATATTGAGAAGAATATTAACTAGAAGATGAAGTCACAAATCAAGGAATATGAGGATAAATGTAGTATATATGAAAAATGAATGAATGAAGGAATAAAGTATCATGAAGATATGGTCAAACATCTCAGTTCTCAATTAGAATTCCTATCTAAAAGCCTATAATTTAAACAAGATGAATGTTCAAGGTATGTAAATGAAAATGAGTCATTGAAATATGAGTTAGAGAATAAATATAGTAAGGTCAAGTCATTTCTAAGATATGAAAAGATATCAAGTGATCTAGAGAATATTTTAAATGATCAAAAGCATGTAGATGATATAACTAGTCTTGGATAAAAAGAATAACCAAAGAATGTAACTCAAGACAAGATGATGAGTAATGTGAATAGGAATAGTCTAAATTTGAAGACAAATAATAAAAGAAGGAATGAAGGTGATGGTAGAATAAAGACAAATTAGATTAGACAACTAAATGCCACGAGGTATGCAAGTTTAAATAGTTATTATTACACATGTAACCATTCTAGACATAGAGTTAGATAACGCAAGAGACCTGTTATAAATTAATTTGCATGGAACTATGATAGGGGTCATCAGTGAAAATGTGTGAATAAAACTAAGTGCTTCAACTATATTAATGAGGGTTACATTTCTAACCAATGTCAAAATAAGGTAAGCTAATGTGAGTCTTCTTTAAAAGAAATAGTTTGTATCAGTTTTTATGACATAGGACACATTGTAGGATTTTACCCATATCAAGTAGGTAAAGTTGAGTTCACTTTAAAAATAATGGTTTGCTACAACTGTGACAAGATTGGTCACATTACTAGATTCTCTAAGCAAATGTCATCATGTCAAAATGAGTTCAATCAATATCCTAGAGTTCAAGGAAGAAGGTAAGTTAACTCAGGCAAACCAAAGGTGGTATTTATGAGTCATGATGGGTTTACTAGTCTAAGTAATATATTATCTATGGCGGATAATGATACATAGGATAAATAGTGTCAAGGGATCTCATTGTCTGCTCATATTGTCGATAAAGAAACCGAGCTCAAGGAGAGTACCAAGGTACTAGTTGAGGCTAGTTATGAAGTGATATTAGATCCAAGTAAACATCATGTTGTTGTTGCAAAAGTGATATGAAAAGAACATTAGTTTTTTGTTCCTACTGATGAGGTTTCAAACTGCAAGGAATATTCTTTAGATGAAAAGGCATGTCATGAATCTTTTTTGTATCTATGTATTGTCAATTCAATCTTAGAAGAGAGGGATAATGTTGTAGTTGTTGATCATGTTGTTTATCTTAAGCCCAATAAAAAGAACTAAAAGTATTAGATGATAGAGGAGAAAGAATATGATGATTTATAGAAAACTCCTAGTTATAAACTATTCTAGGACATTATGAAGTAGGGTATCTTTGTCTATCATTCTTAAGAGGTTCTTTTCAATTAAGAAGTAAGTGTTGATACATATGCAATGTTTATAGGGTCAGAATGGGCGTTTATTAGTATCATAATGAGATTGATATAATTTCAAGAATATTTTGATGCTGAGAAATGTTTGTACACTTCTTTGTGATGTGTTCTAAGTAGTTTTATATCTTAAAGATCATGTTTGTGCTAATTAAAGATTCTTGAGTGCTCTCAGTTTTTTTTAGTTTTGGATTAAGGGTGAGTAGGCCTAGAATGGGTTTAGGATGTATGGTTTCCCAAAGTTATGGAGGCTCAAATTTTGGTCCAAAAGTGTGTGTTGGTTGACTTTAGGTGTGCAAAATGTTTCATAATATTGAGTTAACCATAAAGAGGTTTGTTGGCCTTGTTTATTTTAAGATTTTAGGGTTTTAGGATCTACTAGAAAAGTAGTTTGCATTATGAGTTGAGATATAAGGATTTTTTATAGGTTGAATGGGCCAAATGGGTTGTCAAATAAAGCTTCATAGATATATAAAGGTTTGTGTATTTTAAGTTATTCAAGTTTTTTCCAAATTGGAGGCATAATTAGCTAGTAGGTTTGTGAAGGAAATATGTTTCATAGGATGATATATGTGATTCAATTTAATTTTATTTAGGGGTCATATATTTATATATATAGGAAATTTCATGTCTTGAATTTATGTCTAAAGAATATTATGGGCTCTCAAGTTTCAGGTAGGGCTACAAGGAGACTAGACATGCCTTCTATGAAGAAGAGTGATTTTTACTCAATTTATCTAAAATAGAAAGGTATGTATGATTCAATATGAGTTATTATTTTGGTTTATAACATGTTTCCTATTTTTTTAGTGGCAAGATGTTATATTTATGATCCTTGAAGTGGCTTAAGAGAGAAGGCTTGTAAGATTGTATGGTAGTTCTTCATGGTGTGAAGAGATCTAAAGATGCTCAAAAGGTGAAATTGATTAGAAATATTATTAGGATTCCCTATCATATGTTTCTTGGTGATTTCCATCACAATTTAGTACTTTTGTGTGTTATTTATTTATTAGTTACAACACTCGGTTGAAGAGATTATTGGCACGGAGCAAGAGGAATTTGTCAATATAAAAAGAGGTAGGCTCAAGGTAAGAGGGAGTTTGTAATATATTTATATGATGGTATTATAATTATGGTATTATTTTCAAGTCCTTATAATCATTTGGTTTCCATTTTTTCATTTTGTTAAAGGGGGGAGAAAGTTCCTATTGTGAGAGTGCTTGAAGAGAGAGAAGGAAGATGAGTTATATATTATTTTATGATGGGTGTTGACATAAATGACAAAGCAGGAGATTGTTGGATATTTTTTAATGATGTCATGGTGATATAATTAGGGTGTCCATGTGATTATATGAAGTTCCTTGATACTCTAGGTAACAATGATAAAGTGTGCAATATGTTTATCTTAGTATACTTGAAGTATGCTTGGTTGATCTTCAGAGTTTGTCTATTTAGAGATGATTAGGGATGAGTTTAAAGTATTAATATTATGTAAAATGTCATGTCATAGGTCAAGGATGAATTAATAATTTTTTTCATAAGTGGAATTCATCTGGTAGTACATGGTTTTTATCTAAAATTTTTGGGTCTAATGGCATAAAATATGGGTAGGAAGATTGATGACATCATATTTACCACATGTGGATGAGTCATGGGGAGTGGATCATATGGTTGTGATCATATTATTCCTAAGTTTCTATGGTCCAAGTATCAAGTCATGTGATGAATTTAATATAATGATTTTTTAATGCAAAGTTAGGTTGTCAAGCATTTTGACAATGTTTTCTATGTTTAAACAGAGCTGAGTAAGATGTTTGGTGATGTCATATAACACATGTATGAAATTTTTAGGAGTATATTAATATATGGATGAATTAACATATGATATAAGATATTATATTATAAATATTAGTTCATGAAACTAATCAGGACATATGATATGCAAGTGCAAAGTTGGGGTCCCAAGTAGTTTGACAATATTTTCCCATACATAGCCAAATTTACATGTACCAAGAAAAGTTGAGTAGGCATTTTGATTTAGTCATATTATTCATGTGTGATAGTGTCATAATGATTTTATCATGTGAGTTTATTTAAGTTTTTTCTTAAATACTATGCACTAAGTTTCAAGTCATGCAATGAAGCGTGTTAAAAGATATGCATGTGCAATGTTGGCCTTCCAAGTAGTTATAGGTATAGTTGGCTCTACGGGACAAAAATATGAGAGAGAAAATTAATGGAGTTATATCTCACATGAACAAGGGCTTTGGGAGTAGATTTATATATTTTTATATTTTCCTATATGAGGTGATAATATGGTCCAAGTTTCATATCATGTGGCTTAGCGTAACAAAAGTTATTATGGTGCAATGTTTTCCTTCCAAGCATATTGCAATGGTTCCCATACTTGGTCAATTTTTCAAGAGATAAGGATCAGAACCAAATGAAGATATGATGTTGAGTATTTTTTTTATAAAAATATATATCAATGGTGCATATTATGTGAGATGAGTTTAAAGTGTTCAAGGTTTAACACCAAGAAAAGGTAAAGGATAAGGATCTAATGGTTCATATCTAATCATGTGATTGAGATTGATGACATGAGTGGAATCAAAGTGGTCAACCTATTCAAAGTTTAACATCATTAAAGAGAAAGTTCCTCACAATAATATCCATGGTTAATGATTTATATAAGTATTAAGTACACAATATGATGGCAAGGTGTTCGAAGTTTAACTATGATAGTTTTAATTAAAATATATGAATTTAACACAAAAACACTAGTGTCTGGTGTTTGGGTCATATATTTTGATACATGCATAATTTTTTGATGTTATAAAAAATGTATTTGTAGATAAATATAAGTTATATCTATAAATATAAATTTTAAGGTTTGAAAGTGTGTATAGACAAAGATATTAAGTTCCAAATCTAACTGTGTGTTTGACTTTATTATAAAAGTAACCCAAGAAAGATAATTGAACTTGTGTTGATGTTGTTCCAACATTTCTTGATGCCTTAGATATTAGATAGTGTTTTATAATCCATGAAGATCATCTATATATATATATATATATATATATATATATATTGGATGTATGATAAAACTATATTCAGTATGAACAATTCTTAATAAGTTGATTATGTGTTTGTTCATGGTGATATTATGTACAAGGTCATTGTTTGAGTTGATTGAGCATACATAAAGGTGATTCAAGATGATTGTGATAATTATAAGATGTCTAAGGGGTCATGTGGAGTGGACTTATTCATTTGAAAAATGTCTTGTGTTATTTTTTTTCTTGTTGAAGTAATAAATGGGTGATTAGGTCTCTATGAGACCTATAAGGGCTAGAATGTCCTAATTAAAAGGTGTAGCTACTTAAGTGTGACCCATGAGTGTTATGGCTGACCTATGTGGATAGTATTGATTTATTTCTTGATTTGATATATTAATTAATTATTAATGCATGCTTATTAGCCAACTAAGATGGTTATTATCATGATTTCTCAATGAATAGTGAAACCAAAAGTGATTGTTTCTAGACTTGCAAGACATGTGTGTATGTGAGAGTTGTGGAGCGAAGGAGATGGAGAGTGCCCAGTAGATGATTTTATGAGAATATTATATTGAGGACTATGTGTATGAATTTTTGGTCATGTTTTTAATGTCATAATACTGATCTTGTAGCTTGAGGATGATCGAAGAGGTTTATGGTGATCCAAAATGATGTTTTAGATTCTTTGAGTGTGTAGAGTTGAAGAGAGCTGATATACTTTATATCTCTATCAGATTGGTAATAAATCAAAGTTAAAGATATGTTATGATTTCAAGTGTTGTTTTATCTACTCAAAATTGAAGGGTTCATGGCCTCCTTGCATTGTGAAGCTTTCAAAAATTCTAGTTATTGTCATTGTTCAGCTAGATAGGTGTTGTAGCACCTTGTGGGATTTTAGTCTCACTACATTAGGGATGGTAGTTCTTTGATCAGTTGTTATTGGTATAAATTTATTATTTTTATTAAAGGATAGTATTCTTATTTTATGTTCTAGTGGATTTTTTTCCCTAAAAGGGTTTCCCACATATGACATGTGTTATGTGCTTGATCTTGCATCATCTCTCTTTTTCGTTACTGTGAATGATGTGTATGCTTCATGAATGCTTGTGGTAATTGATTAAGAGTTTTGAAAGGTTTTAAATTAAATTTAGATTATTTGAGATCAATTCACCCCATAGAAATGATTATACATCTAACATATTTGTCTTAGTTTGCATCCTCTAGATCTCCTATTTTAGTCATTTTCTAGCTAAGTTATTATTTTCATTATTTGTTGTTATTTTTAGAAATTTAAAATTAAGTCTATTTTATTATAGATAAGTGGATGTATTTATTGTATATTCTATCATGATTTACTATACTCATCTAAATTAATCATGTAAGAGTTACATACACTAGGTCTAAAAAGGTTAAAACATTTGGTGAACCTGACTTACTTCAAATATTGCACAAGCCCAAACCTTATAAAACCATAGGGTTTATATTTATAGCATCCTAAGACCCATAATAATATTTTAAATCCATATATCTCATAATTTTATTTGATATAATCATGATAATAAATATTTATCAGTTTTTGTTTCAAAGTCGAATACTTTCATTTACATCCTTGTTTATTAAAATTTATAATGAACTCTAAAAAGACATAAACACATGTATACATGATTATTTATATAAATTGTAATGCATGTCATGTTTTATTATTTATTTAGCATGTTATTTTTATCTAATGTGTAATTAAATTAAGAGACAAATCTTTAAACACATAGATAATATATTGCATAATACACAAAATTCATTACCTAAAATTAACAAGTCACCTTTAGATGAATTTTTCTCCTTGGTTCACTATGATTCCTTACCTATCACTCTTATATATAAGGGAACATCATTGGTCTCCCTTATCCACCCTAATTCTCAACCCCACACATCTAGATACCATACCACCTCTGCTACTTGCTCTCCATTTGTAGTAGACCTTATGGTTCAAGTTATGATGTCCACATGTGTTACTAAGGCATGGAAGGTTAGAAAAACCCATGGATATAGACTTTTCAACTATATTTATTTAGCCACATTTCCATTTTTGAGTAACTAAAACATTATGACACATAGAAAGACTTTTTTAATGTAACACTCTATAATACTTAGGTTCTCCAAATAATATATCCAATTTATGTTGATTTGATAATTAATACTATAAAATGGACTGAAGAGCATATTTCATTCAAAAAGGAAGATCCCCCACTTGATCACATCATAAATCTACACTTGAATCTCTAAATTTCATTAAAAATTTATTAGCCGGGTCTAAAACATGTTTTAATTGATAATGGATCAAGATTGAACATTAATAATATCTCTTTTATTCAACTTCCTAATATACATACTATGGATTTGGATCCTTTATATATGAAAATTCAAGGGTTAAATAATATTCCAGACAAAGTTTTATGTCAAATCACAGTAAACCTTACATTAGGGACCAAGATAATACATAAAACATGTCAATTTATGCCTAATGACCTTAATCACAATATCTTGCTTATAAAACCATGAATTCATTATATGTATGCAGTTCCATCTAATTCACCTAATTGTTTAGAATTAAACTACAAAGTTTTTATATACACATGTCTAATGAATAAAGAACCATTAAAATTATATCAAAATAAAGATCCTTCACACAATTATATTTCTCACATGGATTTTAGTAAAACACCACTCCATTTTAATATTTATAATTCACATCACTCCCCTATACACATCCAGATCACATGATAATAAGTTCATTTCTCCTTTTTCACTGGGATATTTCCATAAAATAGATCACATAAAATAGGTCCTTGAAAAGTATGAATAGGGAATCATTAATCCTATTAAATGATATGATCAACTTCTCAAGATTTACCTACTTTTGATGAATTTTATAATGATGAGGATCTCACTTCCATATATTATAATAACATGTTTACTTAACCCTTAAATACCTAGGCATACTTTGGTGACCATTCAATTACTTCCAATGATATTTTACCTGATACATATGATAATATCACTTCAAAAATATACACTATGTATCAATATACATTACTTAAAAAATAAAAAATCAAATTAAATTATGGCATAAATATTAATCATCACATAATATATTTGGTTTCTACCATTCATAATGAAGAAGATATAGATATTCATCAGATGTTTTAAGATTTAAATGAAGTTTTCACTTGGGCTTATTTTTATATGCCTGAAATTGATCCCTCAATGACAATACATAGTATTATACTCTATCCTAATGAAAATCAAGTTATAAAAATTCAAAAAGTGCATCCAAAAATTTCTCTTTTAGTCAAAGATGAGATCCAATAGCTTCTCGATGCTAGTTTCATTTGACCATTTGATCATCCCCAATCAAGTTTTTATATTGTCATTATTATTAAATGTAATGACCAAATATGATTTTGTTATGGTTTTAGATGTATGCAATGGGAAATGCATAAGATATACAAATCAATCCTAGCTTAGAGAAGATAGATCCTACTTATATTTTCAATTGGGGATACATTAGAGAATCAGGATGACCAATATGGATCTACTAGACCTAACCAAGGGATATATTTACATTATATAATATCACATGGTATGGTTTTAAATCCTTTAGTTATGTAAAACTATGTAATAACCCTAACTAGGTCCTATGTTTTCATATTCACTAAACTAATAACAAGTAACAAAAAATCTAATCTAGTGCTCACCAAATCTTGTGGCACAAAGTGTGGGGGAATAATAAACAATAAAATTAAACACACATATAATACATATACTCACATCAATGCATATGGAATCCTATGCATGGAAGTTAAGTTCAAATATATATCTATCTACTCTTACAAAAGAGGAATAAAATTAGGAATACTTGCCTTTGACAAAGAACCCACCAAGTCTCAATATCTCCCTTCACCAAGGTGTTCTGTAAGAAGTTCTTATGGTATGTAAGGATGATAAGTATAAATCAATTATAGGCTACATAACCTATAAATTCATCTAAAAGACTTCTCCATAAGGCAAGATTCATATCTCCAAAGAAATTATGAAACCTTAATCTTGATCCTCAAGTATAATGGTGGATAAGGAGATGCACAACATAGATTACTCCTTCTCTTCTCTTAGAAATAGTGAAATGAATGTGCTTATCTAGGTGGATATAAACCTAAACTTTTCCAAAAATTTATGCCAAAAAGGTCAACCCGATCAACCTGGTATGGAAATTAGAAAAAACTAATTAGGTTATGAATTATGTCGACCATGGCCAACCTTTCCTAGTAAGATTTGTAAATAACAATACAAGGGTGATGTGTCCAACTTAGTCATGTAAAATACTAAAAATTGGTTTAAGTTAGGGAAAGGGATAATGAAAATGGTAAATTACTAGAGGAGGGTGAAAAATATTAGGCAAAACTTAGTGGAATGGTTTTTAGGAGACAAGTGTGTAGATAGTAGGTGGAAAAAGGGCAAACAATTATATAAAGCACCAGTGGTCTACCCACCCATTTATAAGTGAATCTCTTAGGTAATACACTTATATTTATTGAGATTAAATGGGTTATTTTAAGATGAAATCAATAGTAATTGATAAAGGTTTAAAATATTATATGTATACATATGCCCCACTCGAAGCTCATCATGAGTCATGTAGGTTGAATATGGGATGGTGCTTTAGGAAAAGAACATAATGACACATAATAATAAATTTGAATAAAATGTATTAAGGATAAAGTAACAAAAATTATATGAAATAATTTAAAAATGCATACCTTTAATTACTTTAGTGTTATAGATAAATAAGGAGATGTGAGAAATGTGAAGGTGTCGAACATAAGGAACACTAGGCAAAACTATAGATATTATAGGAAAGAGTAAAAAAGAATTTTTTTTGAAACATTCACATATAATATTTGAAAATATTCTCTAAAAAAATTATGATTATAGTTCGTTTTATGGTTTGGAAAAAGAGTTAGTAGAGACAGAGATATGAGAAAAATAATAAATCTAATGGTACATTCTTGAAAGGTAAATAACTTTTGAAATAGAAAATATAAATAATGTGAAAAAGAATTTATTTATAATTATTTAATAATATAATAATAATAAAGCTTTGATAGGTTAAGTGAGATACCTATAGAGTGAGGATGGTGGGGAGATGAAAGATGAGACATGAAAGATGCATAACAACATAGAGGGAAAAAGACCATAAGACCATTCGTGTTGCTAAGTGGATGGATATATGATAGGTTTATAATGTATCAACCATTTATGTTTCCCCATGTGGTCAATGGTAGGTTACCTTAAGTTATTATATGAATACATAACTAGGTATCATAGGTCATGTACCATCTGTCAATGTTGCATATAATTCAATGAGGAGAGATCATGTGGCAGATCTATGCACATATTATTATGATTTGGACAAGTTGGGTGACTATGGCACTAGGTCTATAGTGAGAGTGGATCAGAGGCCACTAACTGGGTAGATCCATAGCCAATGTCATGCTTACTAGGATAGTTTGGACTTCCACACCTAGTAGCTCCTATAGTAGTTCCTAAATTTTGGGCATGACATGTGAGAGATCTAAGGGGGATAAGATAAGGAGGAGCACTAGCTAAGAGACCAAATATTAGATTATGCTATGTGAGACCATGTACTGGTCAAGAAAAATAGCTTGTAGTAGGAGGAGGAGATGGCATGGATGTGGATGTAGGTGTGAAATAGGTACCATAACAGGTACTGTAGTAATAAGAGTAGTGTTTGCCTTGGGAAAAGCACAAATAAAGACACCATCAAAAATATTGAGCATAGATGAGAGTGGTCATGTGAGATGACCTAATAGTCAACTAAGGTAGAGCTAGTTGATAGAGGCATCACTGAGGAGAGGCTTGAGAAATGCATGAGTGGTGACTCTATTATTTTCTATGATTAAGAGGTAACCCATAGATGAGGTGTTCAAGGGATGGAATGATGGAGAGACTATGCTCAACGAATGATTAGATGGTGAGATGTGGTTGGTGACACTAGTATAAGTAAGAAAGGTTGTATTTATTACTTTGTGAAATAGAATACTAGTTGTATATTATTCTAGATAGATATATTTTGAGATATATATGTGATTTGATATCTATATAGGTTTTAGTTTTGTAGACCCTAAATTGGAGGAGACTAAATAGGGTTACTGAGTCATGGAAACACACCATGACATTTTATATGGAGTGTTGGTACCATACAACCTCACCACATTAGATGATCATGTGGTACCCTATGCCCCATCTTAGGTGAGATAGTTTAGACTAGTGGAGGAGGTTTTAGGGTAGCTACAGACATGTAAAGATGGATTATAACCACTAGTAGAGGTGGGAGTAGGAGAGGTATAGGATTGGTAAGACCTAGCTCATGAGAGAGCCCCACACATGGATAACACAATCTAGATGGGATAGGTACATGCCTAAGTGTCCAACCTATAGGGAGATGTGGTAGGGTTGAGATCATAGACTGCCTCATCACAACATGTTATACAGAGGGGATGGTTTGAGGCATCTATGGGAAACATGGATAATCCATGGTATAGGCATTATGGAGCCCATACATCGAGTTAGAGTGATGTATTTTAGTATTTTGTATAAAAACACATGAGATATAGAGATATTTTATTTTGATAGTTGGATGTTTATCTCATGATTTATGTTTTGCTTGTGGTTATTGATGCATGGATATATTTATTTCTATCACATGTATATTGTTTTTTTTCTATATTATATATTAAATATATATGTAGTGTTTTCTATTCTAGCATTATGGAGTACATATGCATAGTTAAAAATAAAAATGGAAAAAATATTTAGAGAAGTATAAATAATAATAAAAAAGCACTACACACTATATCACAATAGTAAATGTGTAATAAAAAAATATGATTAAGGATAATAAACCAAAAAGTGATAAACAAAAGGGAGAAATGTTTTGTAACCATTAAAAATATTGGAATTAGATTAAAATAAGTAAAATCACACTAAATCATGTTGGGAAGTATAAAAATAATATAATAAAATGGAAAACACGTTAAATATAAATGGTATAAAATAAATAATTAAGTCAATCCATCAGACCAAATCACATTGGAAAGTATGAAAGAAAAATACAATTGGCAAAATGGTCTTAAATTAATCACATTAATGCAAGCTAGGAAGTATGAAAAATTTAAGAAAAATGGTTAGATTCTTACAAGCAATTAGAAAATAAAAAGATAAAAGTGAAAGATTAGTCAAGTATAAAAAAATTAAAAAAATATGGGAATCATGTCAATGATGTGTAACACATAATAAATCACATATTATCTTATATTTGACACATGTAATTTTGTTTTGACTTGGGTATTGGAAATTTTTTAAAGGAAGGCTAGGTCTTATCCATGGTCATACACTAAAAATCAAAAATGTAACAATGAGGTCGAAAAGAAGTGAAAATATGGTAAAAGGGGATGTTTGTAATGGTAATGTGAAAATTTGGTAATTTGTAAGGAAGGATTGGTGATTTCCAAGGTCTTACACTATTGTTCACAAATGGAATCCCTAAGAAGAGTGATCAGTGAAAAAAAAAATCTCAAGTGGAAATATTAGGGTTTTAGGGAGTGAAAAAGGGAATGTAATAAGTATAACATAGGTGTCATATGAGAAGACCTTAGGATATATGAGGGACACTAAGGATATGGAAAGACACTAACTAGTGATGAACAATATACAAAGGATACATGTTTACTATAGGTACACAGTTGTGTAATAAAATTTAGTGTGGTACTAAGATCAACTCATTTTGTTTATTTTCAAAAATAAAATTAAAATGGATGTACCTTCTCAAGGTTTGTTCCCAATTCCTTAGGACCCCTTACAAAGCCATCAATCTACTATGAAGATTGGGTACTTGCTTGAGAAAGTAGGTATCATCAAAATATTTTTTTATTCTCCTTTTCCAATCAACTGGCCTACTTCACCCTAATAGACCTAAAATCTATCATGAGGCCAATTATTGAGTTTTATATTTGATTATAAAAATGGGTTGTGCTTAAAATCAAGTCTTTTGGTGTGATTTAACTTTTAAATTTTTTTAATGTTGTTTAGATCATTGCCTTCTATTAAATGATTTGGCTTTTTAATGTTTATGGATTTTAAGATTCCTCCTCCATTTGGACTTGGAATTACCAATCATGAGAGATAAAGTAATACACATGATTGAGATTTGGGCTTAGGATAAATGAAGCTAAGTATCCAAAGATATGACTGACTAGCACAATTAGGCTTAACTATAAACTAGCATGTTATCTCAAGTTTTAACCATGTGTATGATTATTTTATAAAAGGTAATGAAGGGGAATAAGGGGATATATAAAGTGGAATAATAAAAGGAGATTATAATGAGATGAATTGTTTGATAACTAATCACATGGTAAATAAGGAATTACAAAATAAAGCAACGTTATACAAGCGAGTCATAATAATAATTGTCCATGTTTATAAAGATAAGATAACAAATAATCATGAAATAGAAGAAGATAACCATATAAAAATAAATTAGAAATAAGTGTGAAAAAAATAATCCATAAGATAACATAATGAAAATATTGACATCATAAGCAACATATAGTTGAAAACAAAAGTCATCGTATAAGATAGATACAAATTTGGCATGATGTCAAATGATATAAAATAGATAAATGAAAAGTTAGAATACCAAATGAAGAAATAAATGAAAGAAAACTATGCTTGTGTTGTTAAATACTAATATATTTTTCCACACATAATATACATAACATCATATATGTCTCTACCAAGCTAAACTCAAATTGTAGCCAAAGTCTCATTGATCTTCAGGAAAAGTTGACAAAATACTTCACGAAAAATATCCTCAAAAAAATTTAAGAATTCCTAAAGGATCATGTTGATGTCAGATATCATGTAGGGGATGTTTTGGATAAGGAATGGGAGTAGACTCTATGGGAAAAGAAGTGGTCACTGATGGAGAATGGGCCATAGGTGAAGGAGTCACTAGTGGAGAAGGATCCATGGGTGGGGAAAGATCCATGGGTGAGGAAATTATGGGTGGAGAAGGGACCATAGGTGGTGGAGCCATGGGGGAATAAGGGGGAGCCTTATTATAGGGGTGACCTATGGGAGGAAGGGAAGTATGCACATGAATTATCATGAGGTGATCTTTCAAATGTTGCTAAAGGATGAAACAATGATGAGTGTGATGAATACCACATTGGTGCTAAAGATAATATACATTTCCATATTTGGAAATATATTTAGGTGATACTTTCAAGAGAGGTATAGACTTGTATTTGGGCTGAGGAGTGGTGGGATACAAGGTATCTAAATATTTCAAAAACTTATGATAATGTGTGTATGAATTCTTATCTATGATGTTGAAGCAATATATATGATTGTTAGTAGACTCTATAGATGTACTAATTGAATAAGTTGAAATGAAAGTTGATGATAGATGGTGTAATGAAAAGTCTCTAGTATAATGATCAACAAATTTATCAATATAATAATATGGCTGATTAGGCCATTTGGTATACAAAATAATAAATTACAATAAAGGGAATAAACCATCACCAAGGGAATGTGAGGCTAGTGGAGATAGTAAGAAAGGCTTGACTAAAGGATCAATAAGATTTAAAATTAGAAGAAACTCAACTAGATAGTGATTGTGAATAAAATTTTAACTAGGATATACTAAGGGAAGGTGAGGATGCACAAAATGTTGAATGATAGTTGCAAGAATATTAATGATAAGTTACGTAAAGGGGTGTTGGTATCAAGTAAAGTGATAGGGACTAGTCATAGCATGATCCATCAACATTATCCTATGAGATCTTCAGAAACTGGAGGTGTGAAAACCATATCTACCCTATGATTAAGATAAAAAATGCTAAAATTAAGAATGATATTGAATGGAATGTTAGAAGAAATATTGAAAGACTAAAGTAATGAGGAATGATAATGGATAATTTTATCATCATAGGTTTGAACAAGACCTCTTGATATTGGATCATCTAAGGTATAGCCATCATCATAACCAAGTGTATGAAGATCGATACCATAGATAGGGATGACCTTATCACCTGATGTGGCATGTTGAATGGAATTCCATGTCTATGCTAAGACAATGGTATATCATCACTAGATTGTTGATGGGAACTAGGTTCGAAATAAGGTGTAAGATGAGAAATGAGATGAGGTGAGAGATCCTAGGTTTTAATATTTATATTGATCTCATCAAGTTGATCGTCATCAAAATCTAGGAGGTTAGGTTGTATATTCCAGATGAGTTCAAGGTGACCATTGTAACCTGAAGTGGAGTTGACAAGAAAGATAAACCATTGAGATTCATGAACGAAAATTCATGGCAAAGGTTCAAGGGTGGGACTATTAAATACACCACAATATTAAAATTGTTTGAAATTCTAAGGGTTAGTGTCACTTTGAATCTTATATATTGCTTCATTATGAGTAAATTTGACACATTGGCAAGTGGAAGAGGAAACTGCTCTAATCTGATGATTTCATGGTGTATCAAGTAAAATTTTATAGCATAAAATAAATTTAAAGATCATCACCTTCATATGAAGGATGATAGTTTCAATGGTGATAGGGATCCACACACAACATAAGAGAGGTATTTGCCTTCATTCATAACCTTGACATGTATTGCATGTGGACATAAGATTACATTTATAATATCTAAAGTTTTTAATAAAATAAATATAGGCAACATAATTACTTGAACCTTCATCAATCAAGGCACTCTTGATTTGGATATCACCAATTTTTACACTAGTAAATAGAGGAGGATCATCCAAATGAAGCAAAATCTCATCAGGGATCATAAAAGCAATGGGGAATTTGAGGTAAAGACAAGTGTCCATTAATTCATCAACATATATGAACATCTCTTTGAACTATTGTAAAATGTTGTCTTCTAATTTAGATAAGGTGGCTTCATGTCCTATTATGGGAGGATGAGGGATGTTAATTTTAAACAAAAGATATAGAAAATGATTGTAATGACATGGAGAGATCCACATGAGTTTGAGAAATGGGATTTGAGATGGGAGATTAGTAAGCTTCGTAATAGGATCCTATTCATCATAACCCATAAGAGGACTATTGTAAAGAAGTGAATAGTGTTGAAGTATTTCCTCAAAAGGAGGATCTAAAGTGCATGTCAATTTATGTTAATAAGATGTGGAGGGTTTAATTGGAGGACAAGTTTGTGGATTATCTTGAGAAGATGGGGTAATTTATGTAGGTTTGGTCTTATATAGATTGAAATAAGTGTTGATAGAAGTTTGAGTATCATTGGTGATGGGTAAAGACATTGGAGGAGTGGTAGAAATGGTATGAGAAGTGTTATGAAATGAATTCATTTAAATTGGTTCATCAAAAGATATAAGTTCTTATTGCCCCAACTATGTTAAGTGAGTTGGGGAGGAGTTTTGGATAAGATGAAAAATATGGGACAATTGAGGAGAGTGGATTAGATGAGGATGAATGAAGGTAACCACCCTTCACATATTAGTCATATTGACCAAATTTTATTCATGATTTGTGTCTAGAAAACTATGAAAATTATTGGTATAAGGTGTAGGATTATCTTGATTGTCTTGGTGATTCAGAAGAGGATCTTTATAGATGGTCAAATGAGCATTAGATTGGTTCAAAGATTAAGATTTAGTTTGTGTTTCATGGGTTTTTAAGGCAATGCCATAAGCTTATTGAAATTTATGAATGATAGAATCATGGTCAAAATTAGGAACAAGAAGGAAATCTATATCAAATTATGAAGTTACTTATAAATCTCATGAGAATGACCCCAACTAGAATGAAACCAACAAAATTTATTAGGATCATACCAATATTTTAAGGGATGAGTGGGATCAAGTTCTCATGGGAGAGTCTTTGGTAGACATTTTTGTAATTCTACTAAAGTTAATGGTTTATGGACGTTGATGTTATTTTTTGAAGATAAGTGAGGATTAGTGATGTGGTTGGGAGGGGAAGCTTGTTTTGGAGCCTAGTTAGGAACAATAGCTTTCATAGTATGAATGGTATCATAGGAATTGGTAAAACCATCATTTTTAGAATGATGGTTATTATTTTTTATTAACATGAAATTACCCATAGATGGTTGGGATGGATATAATTGATGCATAAGGAAATATTGATGCTTTTGTTGGTCAATGTCTTTTTTTAAAGATCATGGTGAGAGAGTCCAAACCTGATATTGTAACTTGGGATAAAGAGTATTGGTAAATAAATGAAATATATTTTTATCTTCCATATTATGTTCACATCTATTATAAAAATTGTCCACCATTTGTTGAAAGATTATGTGTTTTCAGTCTCAAGTTGCTCACAATTGATAAAATGGGCAAAGGTATTTTTAGGGAGATCACTAGTTTAAAACTCTCAGATGAGAGCATTGACTAAATATTCCAAAATAGTGATGGAAAGATATTTGATTTTGTTTTAACAATCTAAAGTATCACCTATGAGAGGTTTTCTAATATCTTGATAGCAATAAAAGTATTTAACTTGACCTAGTCTTTATATAAATTTAAAAAATAAATTATGTAGAGAGTAGGATCTGTTGACCCATTGTAAGTAATGGTAAGGGTGATCCCTCCTATATTTATGTTAGTGATTTTAGGTGTAAGATGCTCATTTTTAAGGATCTCTATTAGTTTGTTAACAAGAGGATGTTGACGGATAAGACTACCATGGTGATCAAAATGAGGAGGTGGGGCAACATTTTGGTTATGCATTCCCCATATAACCTATTGAGGGTGATTTTGAAGATGGATAAGATGATTTTACATTTGCATTATTTTATTGGAATCATTAGCTTGGAAATAATTCATTTGATTAAGAATTTTTAATAGAATTTGATGGGTTTGAGTGGTATTATGGGCATTGTTTGAAGTATTGAAATTGGTAGTAGTGGATTCGGTACCACTATGGGTGTTATTAGTAGCTTTAGAATAATTATTGGTAAGTGAGGAACTAGTAGCATGATTCAATTATGTGAAAAATATGTACTATTAGATGGATGAGAAGAAACATCACTAGAGACATTATTACCATGGGTGGAAAATGATGTAATAGTGTAAGAATTGATAAGAATGGGTCTTGGAAGAGGCCCACTAGATGTATAACCTACCATGTTAGTAGAGATATTAGGCATGGAGGTGGAGGAAATGAAAGAGGAATACGTCATGGTATGATAAGGGGTAAAAATAGAGGGAAGAGGTTTAGAAACAAAGAATCTAGTGTCCGCAAATCCATGTGAGAATATGGGAGAAGGTTAATCGGGCTCTTCAACCTGTACACTTCTCATAGGATGAAAAATAGTATAAGGATATTTTCCTTGATGTTGGAAAAAATCATTGATGAATAAGAGAATATTTGTGGTATAATCTAATTTATTGTTATCTTCAAATGAGAAGAGAGGATTGTGAACTAAATAGGAACGAGGAAGGGTCCCATAGTTTACAGTATGAGTGGATACATTCACGTTACTTTTATCAAGGGCAGGATCCATAAGATGCTTATGGGATAGCCTATTAGGGTTGGTAAATTTCATCATATAAATTGAGTTCAACTTTGTGTTATCCTTAAATAATAATTTCATGGTGAGGGGGAAAGATTAAGGAAGATGAATTTGATGTAAAAGCAATGAGATAGGAAGAATATAGAGTCAACTTGGTCAACTATGTCATATAATTTAAGGGATAAATAAGAGTATAGAGTCAACCAAGATGCCTTATTACTTTAATCCTAGATGCATATAAGAGTACATGGTTGACCAGTTTAACTTATTACTATAAACTGGGTACAAAATTGACCGTGCTATGGATACAAGCTCAACCAGGTCAACTTAGTACTATAACTTGACTAGAAAAAAAGATTATAGGGTGGACCAAGTCAAATTAGTACTTTAGATAGTATATGAAACTAAGATAATAAGGATATATGGTTGACCAAGTTAACTTAGTACTATAACCTAACTACTAGAAAAGAGTATAGGTTTGACCAGGTTGAATTAGTACTAAAAATAGGAGAAAACATTATCTATAAGATATTGTGTTCAAATGAATAATATCATGCTAAAAATAGGTAAAAATTTGAGATTTCATTGAAGAAATAAATGAAAACAAACACATAAACAATTGAATCAATGAGAATGATCCAATTGGGGCACATATAAATAAAACTTCCACCAATGTTGGCCAATGCATGTTTTTGCAATATAATACATAATGATCAAAGAACAAGCAGTCAACCAAAAAGTATGTGCTAAGTGATCATCTTGACTGTTTTCAAATTATTATATATAGTTATTTTAAGTGTGACAGAGACGTTGGATATAAATAAGGAACTAAAAATCAATCTATATAGGTTTTAGGATGTTTAGGCAAAAAGAGATCTATATTGGTAATGGTACTAGCTTCATATTAGGACATAACCCCTCATATCACAACTTGAAAATGATAAGGGTGTTGAGTTCTTTTCCCATATATGTCACTAACCACGTGTTTATACTTGGCTATAAAACCATGCCAGCTTCCCCCTTGATAATGAAATCCAATTACTTAGGTCTTGGGAAGACAAATACTAAATGCATTTTGAATTATTTGTGATTTTGTAGTGTGTGAAAAAAAGAAAAAAATATTGTAACTAAATGAAAATTTTAAAAACCACCTAATTAAACTATGTGAGCTAAGTTAGGTAGATTATAAGTGTGTTGGAAATATGATTGTCATTTGATGTCAAAATAGAGATTACTGGCATTATGGATGTTATATATGCTATAATATTTAGTCACATATAAGATTGATGAGTATAAGAACATGCTTTATAATTGCATAGTAGAAGTTGCAATATTGTCATATAATGATTTCCATGATTTTATAGAGACCATTTATGGACATTTATAAATAAATTGATAGAATATTCATTATGGGTTTTTAAGTGCATCTCATATAAATGATATTAATGTACAAATGAAGAGAAATGAGCTCAATAATAATATATTTTGGATCTCAACCATTACTAGGGTTTATAAGTAAAAACCTAAATTTTTTAGTCATGGTGTTTAAAATACATTTCTATTATCATGTTAACTGAATATAGGAAGGAACCAATCATTTAATTTATAACATAAGACTTCCTCATCATTGTGAAAATAGCCCCCTTCAATCTAGCATTTATTGGCTTGGAGTAGCAATCAAAGACTTTAATATTTCTTAAGACCTCAACTTAAGACTTGTTTGAGATTGATCAATGAATATTTCTAAATCATACAATGAAGATCCAATGATGCATAACAAATTCAATATGTCAAACATATTTGTGAGTGAACGTGGTATTGAAAAGTGTCACAAGCGTAGGGACTGACAATGTGTAGAAAGAACATGAGAGTACCAAATTTCATAAGCATGAGGACTAACAGTAAAGTGTTCAAATGGAATATGATAGTACCAAACATCATAAGCATAGGGATTGATATTAAGTAGAAGGAAAGTAAGAGTACCAAGTGTCACAAGTAGAGGTAATGACATTAATGTGAATAAGGCACGTGGGGGTGCCAAGTGTCACATGTATGAAAGCTTATCAAATAGAGAACCAATGAGTATATTAGTTTACCAAAGGATGTAACACTAAGCACATAATCATGTAATTAATATCAATAGAGTGAAAGGATTCAAAGAGGTCAAGGTGTCTAATTTTTAATGATAAACAAAGGTAAAGTTCATGCTACTTTTGAAGATCTAATGATATGTGAGATATTAGATCAAAATATCAATGGATACGCATTAAATTTGAAGCATTAAATTTTATAATCTCATAAATATGTAATAGAGTGCATGATCCTATGGGATTTTTATCAATGGATGTACTTTAAAGTTGAAGAGTTAAAGTTTAAAAGCTCGTAAAGATCTAATAAAGTACATGGGCCTATCAAAGCTTGATTTAATGATATAATTTTAAAGTTGAGACATTTGAATGAGCATAATTAGATCATGGAAAACAATATAAGATCAATGGTCAGTAAATAAAAATATTTTCATCCCAATGTTCAAGTCATGGAACATGTAGGGAAGATACATTATATGACATAGACAATGATATATTTTTTTTCATCGATCAAATTTATGTAAAATGGAATATGTATCAAAGATCGATCTTGATATTTTATATTAATAAAAAATATAGATAATTATGGAAGTGGTGCATGAATTCAAGAATTTGGAAACATTTCTATTTAATTAAGTTTAAGAATGGAACATGATGTGTTATAAACCAAGTGTGAACATAGAGAGGAAGTAAAACCTAGATGTGTGTGTGTGTGTGTGTGTGTGTGTGTGTGTGTGTGTGTGTGTGTGTGTGTGTGTGTGTGTGTGTGATCTAGGATATAGTATATGTTGTTAATGTTGTTGAATTATGTCTAATAGAAAAATATAGAGACGCACAACCAAAGGGGTAGAGTAGAAGAGAAGAGAGATGTGTAGAATATAAGAAGTTACAAAATAAACCTATAATAGAGAATTGGAATTAGATTCATTCATTAATAAATATTTTAATATGGATTTTTAGCTCCATGATATATATTTGATAGGTAGGTGTGATCAAAAGAGCTAAGTTGGTGCTTAGCTAGGGAGTTGGTGATTTGTTAGATTAGTTACTTTTAAATAAGGAGATTAGTGTCTCCTTAGGGTTAGTGCCCTTAAATGTTATAACTTGTGAGGTTTTGATTGTGAGGTTAGATTAGAATAGTAGATTCTAAAATTTGTTTCTCATTATGTATTTTCCCATATTGGGTT
The DNA here is from genome assembly GCA_037957365.1 of Torreya grandis. Taxonomy (NCBI): domain Eukaryota; kingdom Viridiplantae; phylum Streptophyta; class Pinopsida; order Cupressales; family Taxaceae; genus Torreya; species Torreya grandis. Next base: position 561,452 of record JARHVA010007876.1, read on the forward strand.
TTCCATGTACATTGGATTTTATACATATTTATGTGTGTGTGATCTTTGCATAGATGGTATAATCTATGTTAATATTATTAAAGTAATAATTTAATAAATCTATTAAATCACCCTATCTCTTAGTATATGGTTGTGTTCCAATAATTAATATCATATCCTTATTTCCTCAGGATAAGATTTATAAACTTAGGTAGATCTTAGATAGTGAACAAAAATGGCTAGTCAAGAAGGCTATTCATCAAGGAAGGCACCTCTCTTTGATGGATCAAGTTATCCATTTTAGAGAATTATAATGGAATCATATTTATTTTTATTAGGGTTTGATTTATGGATGTTTATTTTAAATGGATATAGAGATCCTACTATAACTCATTACGATCTGGCTTCAAATAAGGCATATAAGAGCAATGCCAAGGCAAAGAATGATATCCTTTGTAAATTGTCTAACTTAGATTTTTTTCAAAGTGATGCATTTTCAAAATGAATAGAATAGCTAGATCAAGTTGGAGAACATATATGAAGGTGATGATAAGGTAATGCAAGCCAAGATACAAACATATAAAGGCAAGTTTTAATGTTTTAAAATGAATGAAGAGGAGAAAATTGTATATTACCTCTTCAAATTAAATGAGATAGACATTCCTATTAGAGCTTTGAGAAGAGATGACATATTTGATCATTTTCAAAAAGGTCCTAATATCTCTGCCATAAAGTTATGACTAAAAAATATCTATAATAGAGGAAAGAAGAGATATAGATAATCTCACCGTAGATGAGTTATATGGAACCTTCATAGCCTATGAGATGAGAATGGGAGAAGAAAATATTTTCAAGAAAGAAGCTACATTCAAAGCATCCAAACAAGTAAAATCGGAAGCACCTACATCTAGATCTGAGGAGACTGATGAAGAAGTTAACTTTGTCAAAAAATTAAGAAGAGGATCTAGAAAGTACAAAGGTAAGTTACCCTTTAGATTCTTTAACTATGATAAGCTAGGAAATTTTGTTACTAAATTTCCTCATAAAAAGGATAATTTTGAGCAAGAGGATAGTAAAAAGATGAAACCCCACTTTTCAAACAACTCCTTGAAAAATAATAAAGGCCTATACACAAAAGAATATAGTGATTCATTGGATGATCGTGATAGTTCAAATGATGACCATGACTGTGCTTTTGTTGTTGAAGAAAAGTAAGTCCTATTCATTATATTAGTATAAGATTTTATGGATCAAGAATAAGTTGAAGACTCAGATGAAAAAGAAGAAGAAGTGGATCTAGAGTGTGAACTCTTCTATTCTCTAGTTGAAATTGACAAGATGAGAAAAGATAACTCTAAATAGAAGAATCTTGGACAAAAAGATATTGAAAAAAATGTCCACAAGTCTTGGAAAATCTAATAAGATGGTGGTTAGCTTAAAGACACAAGATGAAGAGGCCAAAAGAAGACAAGATGTATTAAAACTTCAACTACAATCTAAATATGATGAATTCATGAAGTTAGAAGTAGAGATAGTGACTTTGATAAAGAACTTGAAAAAGCTAAAGAACAAATAGACAAAGGTCTAAAGATGAAATGAGGTTCAATAGTTATTGATGAGTTGCTGAACCCTCAAAATCCATCAAAAGATAAATCTGGTCCAAGTTTTGAAAAAGGAAAAAAATCCCATAACTAGTACATCTACAAACTTATATGACAAATTCAAAGAGGAAGGAGAATCAAGAATAACAAAAGAAAAATATTTTAATAATGCCTCCAAATATACAAAGATAGATACCATCACTACTCATGTGAATAAATTTGAAGGAGAAAAGAATCCTAAAAAAAAAAGAGGAACAATGAGTCAATCTATGGAAACTCAAGGAAGATGTAAAACATAAAGGTATTTGACGTAGATGGTTACATAAGGGTGAGATACTTAAATAAGATAGTGTTAATAAGACATCTTCATATTTTAAAAATAAATTCTATGACTAGGTATTCTTCATTTTTCTATGTCTATTGTTATACTTGTAATTAGTTTGCTCATAGGGCTAGTGAATGTAGAGTTATGCCTAAAATGAGAACACACTTTGTCATCATGATTTCATTTTCTTCATTATTAGATATAAATGTAATATGTTATAATTTTAATAATTTTGCTTACATAGTTAAAAAATGTAGAACAATCTTTATAAGACCAAAAATATAAAGTAAAAAGAAAGGCATGCCTCCTAGTGTAAACAAAGGTTCACAAGTCTCTAAAAATGGAAAAAATAATCCAAGAAAGAAACCTAAGGATTTGTGGAAAGTGAAAGATTAGAAAGTTATACAATCCATGATTGCTTAAACTGTACTCCATGCCAAAGAATAGAATTTATGTGTAATAGATAGTGGTTACTCATAACACTTGACTAGTGACAAGAGCAACTTCATCAAACTGATCAAATTTAAGGAAGGATCTATTAGCTTGGGAGACAATACTTCATTGAAGATGTATGGTAAAGGAACATTGAACATAGATGTAAAACTACCTACACATGATGTCCTTTATGTTGAAAGATTGAAACATAATCTACTAATGTAATCCAAATGTGTGACAATGGATATAAGGTCACATTTAATTCAAAAGGCTACAGGATAAGGAGATATAGAAGACTAGTTGTAGAAGGAAAGAGAAAAAATCAATACCTATAATCTTAGTGAAGTGAATGCTAATAGATACCTAATAGGAAATATTGATGACAGTTGGTTATTGCATAGAAGAATAGGTTATGCCAATATTTATAACCTAGTTAAGGTGATCTCAAATATGTGTGTTAAACATATGATGAATGTAACCAAACCCATAGACACTGCTTACAATGAATGTCAACAAGGAAAGCAAATAAGGATCAAATTTTAAATAAAGGAATATCCAACTAAAAATCCTTTATAATTAGCTCATATTAATCTGTTTTGTCCTACTAAGACAAGTGGATCTAAAGGAGAATGCTACTTCATGTTGTTAGTAAATGATTACTCAATAATGCCATGGGTAATATTTTTGAAGAATAAGTAATAGGCATTTGAAAGATTCAAGATCTTTAGGGCCATGATAAAAAATGAGACTAGATGAAAAATCAAATGGTTAAGATCTGATAGAGGTGGTGAATTCACCTCAAATTAGTTCATAGTGTATTGTGATAAGTATGTAATCAAAATGCATTACTCTATATCAAGGACTCCATATAAAAATGGATTTGTTGAAATAAATTAAAAAAAATAAAGAATATGGCTAGCAAAATGTTAAAAGAGGCCAAGTTACCTAATGGATATTGGAGAGAAGTAGTACAAACAATAGTATATATCTTGGATAGAGTTTAACTGAGGGTAAGTAATGATAAAACCCCCTATGAATGATTGTATGGAGAAACTACCTCTATTAAGTATTTTAGACTATTTAGAAGCAAATGTTACATCAAGAGAAAGGAATGCAAATTGGGAATATTTAAATCAATATGTGATGAAGGAATATTTCTTGGTTATTTCACCCAAAGGAAAGCATATATATGTTATAATAAAAGGGTAAAAAATATTTTAGAGAGTATCAATGTCAAGGTTGATGAAGTCTTGAAACATGTTAAACCTAACAAAGACATATATGAAGAAGAATTAGAGTTTGAAGAGGTAATTTCTAATGAAGAGTCTAAGGAAGTAAATGAAAAGTCACTTGTAATATTTGTTCAAAAGGATCATCCTATAGAGCATATCATTGGAAATAAAAATGGAGTTCAAATAAGGAGAAAAGTTGTAATGAATAAGGAGTAAGTAATTTTTTTATCTAATGCTTGAAATTGAGACCATGAAATATGTTGAAGTTAGCAAGGATGAAAGTTGGATAAAATCCATGGAACAAGAACTAAGCCAAATACAAAAGAAAACAACTTGGGAATTAGTTCCAAGACCTTCAAATAATAATGTAATTGGTATAAAGTGGGTCTTTCGAAACAAACTCAATGAGGATATAACTATTCTAAGGAATAAGGATAGATTATTGTGTAAAGGATTTGTACAAGTGGAAGGTATATATTTTGAGGAAACTATTATCACTTGAGCTTGCACCCCTTGAGGAGATGATAAGTGTCTCCTCATTCAAGTGGCACAATGGAAACACCTTAGGGTTTTTGGTGACCCAACTTTGAGGTGAGTCTTTAGATTAGGGATAGTTCCCTTGATGTACCACTTACACACACGACAACCACACTTTTTATTTATGAGTAAAATGGTTAATAAGCCTAAACTTAACCTAGATAAGGAAGTGATACAACAAATAGAAATTATATTCACACCACTTTTAATGCACCTAGAAACAAAAGGGAAACCACATATACACTTCATCCATCAAAATGAAAACCCTTATTATACATCATGTTTAAAGCATGGGGTCTTAAAGAGAGTCTAGGTTAGGAGGGCTTAGAAAATAGGTTTTGGAGATAAATTAATGAATATACATCTCACTATACCTACAATCCACTTTAGACACTTCTTGATGACCTGCAAAATAGAGCTTTCAAACTACACAAGGCACTTAGAAGGATAACATGTCAAGGTAATCAAAATGCACTAATCTTGGCATCAATACAATATTTATCATATAATTTTGGGCCTGCAGTATATATGTATCATGTATATTTTCAAAAAAATTGTTCTTTTCATCATATTTATTAAATTTTCTAAGTCCTAGGGTGTACATTTCAGCTCTCATCTTAATAAATTTCATTAATGAAACAAATATTGACATTTTTAACTATCAAAAGCTAATTTATCAATGAAATTATCCCATGTTTTTAGCTAATATTCTAAAATCATAATCATACATTTTGTTATGCATATATTTCAAAATGTTTTCATCAAACTCAATTAAGTACTTAACTTTTCTATAGATAATCCTTGGAGGTGTTGTTAATAGTGGAATTTTTTGAGAGCGTGTTTCAAAATAGTTATGTTATCTACTAGTTTATTCATTATTAGTTTCCTTGTTTACTTGTGTGATGACATTTTATTAATTATTAATTTAATAATTATGTATTTCCATGAAATTATCTTCATTGATAGGGGTAAAACATCATGCATAGATTCATCATCAACAAAATCAAAAACTTATAGTTTAAATGTGGACTTGTAACATAATTTAGACTTCTAGATAAATATTCATCATTTTTATTTAATTAATTATTTTCAATTTTATCATTACATAAGACATTTATCTCATTAGGGATAGTGTGTGTACCTTATCTTGAGTGAAATTCTTACATTTGTACCCTTTTTCTCTCAACTCTTCTAATTGATCTTGTGTTTTATGATTTAACTTCTACCTATTCTTTGAATGAGCTCCATCATGTATCACTAGAAAATAACAATTTGATTCATTTTGGTGGTGGGGATCCGAGGAATAATTTGGTTCCTTTACATTGTGTTGGACCCAAATAATAATTTTATTTCTCTAGTCTTCATTATTGAAAATGTAAAATGATCTAAAAATGTTTGTGGTGTTATAATTCTTGAAATAATAGTAAAAATAAATATTTTACACTTAATTTTTATCTACTAGGAACATAATGTTCACGTATTATATTGCATAAACATTATAACACACATGCATTATAACATATGTGATTTATATATATATTACGCCTATATGATCACATATTAAATTGGTAGATTTTTTACTTTAGTTTTTATGATATTAGGATCAATTGAACCTCAAATTACCTATATATAGTGATATTTAGGTTCATAGTGTTAAATTTTGTCCAACATGAAAAAAATTTAACACTGGATTAATTGGGTAAATATGTTGGGAAAAAAGAAATAATTTAGCTAATTTAATCACATTATAGACTTGAAGTTAGGTTCAAGGGGTTTAGACTCAACCCAATTACCATCATGTTTGAATTTTTAATAAATTTAGGGTTGATTATACCATATGTTACATCATATACAATGAACTGACCCATAACTTAGGTTTATATGTCTTAATTTTGTGCAACTCACATCCTTAATTACACCAATTCACTAATTGGATCAATTAATAATAGAATCAAACCTAATTTATGCCCAAATCATTTATTGCTCTTGTGCTTAGGGTAAAGTGGCTCAATTTGGTCCCTCTTTCATTCATGATTGAATTTATGGATTACTTGATATTAGGGTATATTGAACCTCAAAATTACATAGTGTATAGATAAGATTAGGTTCACGGGGTTTAATTTCATCCAACATACATCATTAATTCAAAAAATTGACTAATTGTATAAAAATATATGGAAATATGGGATAATTTAGCCCCAGAACACATCCTAAAATTGAGTTAGGTTAAATGGGTTTAGATTAGACCTAATTACCTTCATGTTCAAATTTGTGATAAAATTAGAGTTTAGGGTTTAAGTTTGTATCAATCAACTAATAGGGCATGAATTATGACTCTAGGATATATATATATATATATATATATATATATATATATATATATATATTTGCTATGATATAAGATATTTCAGTAGAGATAACATATTGGTTTTAATTCAAAAGGTATTATATATATATATATATATTTGCTATGATATAAGATATTTAAGTAGAGATAACATATTGGTTTTGATTCAAAAGGTATTATATTTATATATATATATATATATATATATATATATATATATATATATATAATACCTTTTGAATTAAAACCAATATGTTATCTCTACTTAAATATCTTATATCATAGCAAATATAACACTTTATTCTAATACAAATTATTAATAAAGAACACATTTCTTGAATATCATCCTCATGAACACTTGTGAAGGGAGACAATCTAACCAATTCATCCCTCAGTAATATTAAAGTAAGTTTACATTAATTTATGATTATTATCCCTCACTTACATCTAAAACATTTACTCTAACAATGTTTCAATACGACTGAATTTAAGATGATGAAACATGTTGGTGTAATCCATCACTCATTATCAATCTATGAACATTTAAAACATTCAAATTCACATCCAATCTAGCCCTTTAAACATGGGCATGATAATGCTTCATCTAGTTTCTCTTTTTTAAATTTTAAAGTCATTTTATACACTTAGATTAGGTAAATAACTAATCCAAAATACCCACTAAGGTTATTTTGAAGAAAAACTATTCATTACACTTACATGTTCACGCAAAACTTTTGTGAAATCTTAAATCTGATGAAATTAAGAATGAATAACCATACTTTATCATTTTTTCCCTTACAAATTTATAATATGATTTCAACTCATCCAACATTTATCACACCAAAATCCACATTTTAATTTTTTATTTATATTCATAAGTACTAATTAATATCCCTTAAGATTTATATGAAAAAAGGAGAATAATGGTATAGCCCATTCCTTTACTTTTCTCAAAGTTAGGCTGAAGGGGCTCAAATTGGCCTCAAATCCCTCTTTAATTTAATGAATAACAAATTTGGCTCATTATATGATGACATTAAGGTCAATTTAACTCTAAATAATATCATATACAATTAAAAATAGTTTTTTATGGCTCATGTTTTTAAAAATCATGTCACCAATTTCACCATTTGACTAATTGGGTCAATCTATGATGAAGTAGAAGTGATTTTAACCTCAAATCATGTTATATAGTTGTAACTATGTCTAAGGGACTCATATTTAGGACTCAAATTCACCCTAATTACCTCCACAATTGAACCAATCAACTATTTCATCTATTATATGATGACATTTGATTTTATTGATCCCAAATTACATCCTATACATGTTAAAATTGCATATGTCATTGCACCAAATGATTGTTTGTTCATTATTTGATGAAATTGGAGCCAATCAATCCCTATATTACATTTTATAGTCATTGACTTAGGTTGAAGGGGCTTAAATTAGTTCTAATTTCCTTTAAACTCAACCATTGGACTATATGGCTTATTTAGTAATGACAATGAGGTTCATAGTCTGAAATTAATCTTTTATAGTCAAAATTATGTTCATGATGCTCAATATTACTTTAATTATATCACTAATTGCACCAATTCACTCAATCTAACCTAATTTATCCTTAAATAAATTCTTATACACATAGTTATGTCTAAGGGGTTCAAATCTATCATAATTTCCCCCACTATTAAAATAATTTACTTGTTCATTAATTTTGTAATGAAACTAGGCCTATTTAAACCCAAAATCATGTTTTATATAATGAAAATTATGATTATAGTGGAAAACAAAATCCATAGTTTTCTCCATGATGTCCTCTTTTGGTAGTGTATATCATGATACACACCACTATAATATAAAAATAATACATTTGAACTAGTAAAATTGTGTTGTTTATTCTATGGAAACATAACATGTATGATTATAGCATGCACATGCTATGTTAAGTTTGAATTTAAAAACCAAGTCATTTAGCTTGGATTCCTTAGCCAAAGGGTTAGATGTGTCAACACATAGCTGAATATGATAATTTTGATAGAGAAGAATAAAATTATACTTGTAGGACCAAATACGCTACTAATTTCAATTATAAAATTCATAAAATTGTTACCATGATGATGATCATGACATTATCTTGCCAAATATAAGATTTTTATAATTTTTAGACTATTTTAAGGTTTCAATCTATGTTGATTTATAACTATAGATTTTTAGGCCACTACATGCCTATATATGTTTGTGTATATTTCTTTTTTTTATTCAAATGGAAAAATGACTTATATAACTACAAACTATGCCTAGATATACACACATTCTAAAAACACTAGTTCTCATTTTTTTTCAAGGTAGATAGGGGGACTCAACCAAATATCCATTTTTATCAGTTTTTAGGCTATATTTACTTGTAACATTAATAAAAAATATATTATTTGTAAATTTATAAAAACATGGATTAGAAACTACATTTTCTTAACTAAAGTTTTACCAAATTATTTTAAACAATATTACATGATACTCAAAAAATAAGGGGTTGCACAGTTGGCTATCTACTGTGTTTTCCAAAAAACATAAGAGTTCCTAATCAAATTTTATATGTTTGACCTAGTTATACTTAACAAATTTTTTTGTAAAAAATTTTAGTTTATATAACTAGACTCAAAATACTACAATTAACATTCTTATATCATCCTCTTTCAAGTGTATCCATCTTAAATTTTCTACACAAGTTTTAATTTCTAAATTTTCAGGAAAACCATGTCCATGTGTAGGGTGATTTTTATTTGCCAACATTATACACATAACATATTTTATAAACAAACATTATGGATGTTATAATTAAATAATATCCATTAAGATTCCTCAATAAAAAACCCTAATCAATAGGTTAAATTAAAAAATAGGTGATGCAACTTACAAAATTTGATCTAAAATTTATATATCAAAAATTAATAAAAGGTTAAGTTGTGGTTGACCAGAAAACTATAGTTCCCTTGATATTTTTTCAAATTACCAAAGGAGTTCATGTTGTATTAAAGGTATCTGATATAAATCCAACTCCATGGACAATGGTTTACTATGGATTCATTTATGTGACATGTGTGGGGACATGTTTTTAATTTAGCATCCTTGAGGGTGAAAAATTTCTATTGTCTTATATATTACCCTTATCTTGTACTAATAATATAGTCTAAAATTAGACCTTAATAATTTGATTATCAATAGAGAAAATATTCATATCAAGGATATTCAAGTATTTAGTGCCTTTTAATTGGTTTTTAATGAAGTTACCATTCATTAGTAAACCAAAAAAAGAAGCATTTATTACCATGTAATGAAATGATGGATAAATTTAAAAATATATATATATACATTCTCTATTGATAGTATTCCACATAAATACAACCATCATGTAGATGCAGTGACTAGAGTTGAATCCATTATTCCTTTTGATGTCAATTATGTTAAAATAAAATTTACCATATGGCAATTATGAAAACCCTACATTTCTATAGATAAGATAGATGGATTAACAGTTCTTTCCATTGCTCATAGTGTTAAAAATATAGAATAGTACACTGTTATCTATAATTTTGTATATTGAGATTAATACTAGATAATTTTACACAGAATAACAAAAATTATAATGTTTCATTATTTTATTATCATGAATGATTTATTACAAATGGTTTTGATGGGAAATTAATTAGATGTTTAAAATAAGATGAAACTCAAACTACAATCCTAGAAATGCATGCCATTGATTGTGTTGGGAATTTTAGTGACAATGCCATGATGCAAAAAATTTAATGCAAAGGTTATTATTATCCAACCATGGAAAAATAATGTATTAAAGTTGCCAAGATATGTTTACAATGTCATAAATATAGTAATTTTAATCATTCAGTATCTCATGAGTTACAATCGATTATCACACCATGGCCTTTCCCCTTATGTGGGATTGATATGATTAGAAAGATAAATCCCATGTTTATAGGAGGTAACAAGTTTTTAATCACAAATAAAAAATAATTTACAAAATGGGTAGAGGAAATACCAGTTGTGTTCACCATAGGGGATGACACATGAAGTTTTCTTATGACTAACATTATTTCTTATTTTGGCATTCCTTCAACTATTATTACTAGTAATGATCCTAATTCAAAAATAAAAGGGTAAAACACTTTTCCATTAAATAAAAAATCAAACAAACCTTTTCTATAGCTTATTACCCATATGGTAATGGACAAATAGAAGAAAAAAATAAAAATAGTATCAAAATAATTGGAAAGCTAATTGAATTAAATAATATAAATTAGGATTAATAAATGGTGTATGAATTATAGACATAACACACAATTTTTCACACACATACTCATGATACACATTATTATTTACTCTATGGTATAAAATATTTTTTATCGATTCAACTTTAAATACATTCCTTGTGTCTTTCTCTCAAAGATGTTATAAAAGATAATGAATACTATCAAAAGTTGTTGCATCAATTAGAGAAGTTGATTGGAAAATAAAAATAGGTTTCAAAAAGTTATGGGTTTATCAAGATCATATTAAATGAGAATATAAAAAAGTCTTGTCCACAATAATTTATTGTGGGTGACCTAGTACTAAATGAAAATCAAAAGAACATAAATGTAGAGCAAGAAAAGAAAGGAAATTTCTAGTTAAATGGTTGGGGACATTTATAGTAACAAACAATTTTGGAAAATGTTTGTACCTCCTAGACACACTTGAATATAAAATTCTTAACAAAATAATTAACATCACGCAAATGTTAGTGTAGTTTTATCCCAACTATGTTCTTTTACCTACATAGTCTAATTAGTTTACTTAGGTTAATAAAAGGTCATCATAAGAAATTTAATTTAAGTCATTTAATAACTATGAGTTGTGTTAATAACCTTTTTGTGTGACTTAATTACTCATTATATAATGTACCTTCCTATGCAATTTCTAACTAATGCTTCTAATATCATATTTTTGTTGTGAAGGTAAACTTCTCTTTTTTGAGTTATTATTCTGATTCCACTACTCCATGTAGATTTAACGTCATGATTTAGATCATATCCAAACTAATCCTTTATTGTGGCCCACTTCACATAGTATCAAAGATTTTCTATTAGCTAAATACCATAGCTTCTATTATGAAATCTTGCATTCTAGCTCATATAGTGTTCTTTCAATAATTTCAATTTTCTAGGGTTTGGTGAAGATTCTATAAAATTTGTGCAAATTTCCATATATAAAGTTTCCAAATGAAAAACATATAGCATATTTAAATATATAAGGTGGTAAAACCCTATGAATGAAAATAAGCATGACTTAGTTTCATGATAGTTATTTGTTGACCATTTTAAAGGGTTTTAAGGCCATTTATTAAATTATACAAAAATACATACATTTATTGGCTTTGAGAAAAATCCATTTCTGGGTTTTTAAAGGTTTCTCAAAAAATAGGTAGGTATTTTTTTTGAGAAGTCCTAAAAAATATATAGATATTAGGATTTTTAACATTGGTAGCAAATTCACTACTTTTAGGTACTTTGGTGGGTTTCTACACTTAAAAAAACATTTATAACCTTTGAGGTAATTTCGGTAGTTGGTAGGCTTTGTTTGGTAGAAAATAAGTCTTGGCAAAAAGCTACCTCTACCTAAGCACCACTTAGGATATAACACCCTATTTACATCCATATGTATACTTGACACCCACTACCATCAAATTTGTGGCATCTATGACCTTACCTATATTCACTATCAGACTTGAAACCCTATGTTTGCAAAACCACTAGACATGACATCCTATCCTTGTATGTCACCAGAATGTCACATCATGACTTCACCCCACCAAAACTTGACAACATCCATTTATCCCATCATAACCTACCACCATGATTATACCCTACCAGAACTTGACATTTTCGCTATACACCACTAGAACCCATGACTATGGTATTATATTACTAGGTCTTGAGACTATGCTCACACATTACCAGAACTAAGAACCCTTATTTCACACCTAACAAACTGTAACACCTATAAAATCACATTATGTATATCACCTACCCAATTTACACTATGTAACATCTAGGATAACATGAAATTTAATATATTATAAACTAGCATTATTTATTTAAAAATTGAAGGCAAAATTTGAGTGACATCACTCCCACATAAATCAAAACAATAAATGGGGAGTACTCATTTTTTCCCTTAGTCCCTAGTCACATGTGAATTTAAGAACTTGTTCACAACCAACCTAACGGGGTTTAAATGCCCCTCAAAAAATTTGGGATAACTTTTTTGGACAACCAAAAGTTATGCAAAGTGAGGAATTATTTTTGTAAGTAATAAAAATTCAAACTCACATAACTTATATCCAATATCTCATTTTCTAGTGCCATTCTTTTTTCTAAGTGTGAGTTTTTTTAGATATTCACATTGGTAATATTATAATGCATTCTAAAATTAAACCTATATATTTTTAGGGGGTTATAAATAAAATTCTTTTATCACACTTAGTTAAAAACATACTTCCTTTCTACACCATTGATCAAAGTCATATTTCACCTCTTACATCATTCAACTATCAAGAGTGGAAAACCCAAGTTCAAATATTCTTGAGGATAAAAGGTTTATATCAAATCAATATGGGTATAGAGAAAGAACCAACACATTATTTAGAAAAGATAACGTTGTTTAACAAAAATGATGAACTATATGGTCTTATATGCCTATCTATGTCTCTCGACCTTGTCTTTCATATGGAATTTGTAAGTACTCTTAATGAATTCTATACCACATTGGAAAAATGTTTTGTGAAGTAGGACATAATGAGAGGTCATGAGTTGGAGAATGAGATCATCTATTTTATCTTATGGAACTTTGATAATATGTAAGATTTATTCAAAAGATTCAAATAAATTAGGATGGAGTTGAATCTATACAACATTAATAAAAAGGATGGTCAATTTATTCTTTCCATCCTTGCCAAATTGGGTTTCAACTATTATGTATTTGTTTCTACCTTCCATGCCACTAAGCATTCCCTTAGAGCTACATGAACCATGTCATCCTTGGATAAATTTTCTCCTAAATTAACTTGGGAAAAAGATAAGATTTTTCAAATGGGTAAAATGAAGTCATTTAAATTTCATGCCTTAATTGTGAGTCATGAAAAATAGAATGATTTTAGTAGTAAAGAGAATAAACATAACAAGATTCTATATCAAATAAAGGTTTAAAAATCTAATGCTATGTCTAAAGTATCAAAATATTCCTCCTATTATAATGGTAAACCTAAGAAATATTAATCCACATGATCATAATGCAAAAAATCTTGACATGATGAATCCAAATGCAAGGATAAGTAGAATGATCAACCGACTAAGATGATTAAGATGTAATATATTAGTTTTATTGATTCAACCAATTATATTTAATCATCATATGATTTTACTAAGGCTAAATATAGTATAAAATAAAAATACTATTTCAAATCACTTAGTGTAATTTCATCCTAGCCTTCCACCTGGGTAATTACTATTGGTGCATCGCACCACATGGATTCATCACATGACATGTTATCATCCTTGGTGATTTGTTATATGACTTATATATGATTAGGTGATGATACTTTTGTAAAATTTAGTGTAAGAGGATTTTTTTGGGAATGATGGGATATTTTAATATGTTTCATGTGGTCCTTCATTATCCATGAATATTATATTTATTTACTAGATCACTCACATCGATTTAGATAATAAAGATGAATAAACACCTATTTTAGTAGTTAGTATCAAATAAAATATTCAATCCATAGTTTTATTTGGAAAATTATATCCATGGTAATAATTTTATACTTTATATCATTTTTCTCCTGTTCAACCCTCTACTACATTGCTCACTCATTTATATAGGATGAGTAAATTATGGCATGAGCGATTTATCCATCTCAATTATCACTATTTTGAGAAACTCAATCATAATTACATGTTCTTCAGGCTGATACATGTTCATTTTTATGATGTAATTTACCAATATTACGTACTTGGTCAGAATATTGAGGTGAACTATGGTAAAGAAAAATCGTGGAGAGCTACATAGATATTAGAGATAGTTCACTATGACATTGTTCAACCATTTCTCACTTTTTAATTCAAAAATACTAAATACATTCTTAATTTTATCAATAAATATTTTAGGTATACTTTTATTTAATTTCTTAAATATAACAATGAGGTTTTTTATCATGTTTTGTACTTCAAGGCACTTGTAGATAAAGAGTCAGGTAAAGCTATCAATATTTTGCACACTTAAAAAAATGGTGAGTATGGTAGTAAATATTTTGAACAATTTTTCACATGAGAGGGTATTGAAAAATAATATATAGTTCCATATAGTCCTCAATATAATGGTGTTTTAGAGTGCAAGAATAGGTCCTTGAAGGAAATGACCAACAATATGCTCCAGTCAAAATATTTTACACATCAATATTAGGCTGAGACAATCTAATGTGCTTGTTATATCTAGAACTAAGTTCCTCATAAATCGTATAAGGGATTAACTCCTTTTTAAGGTTTAAGTGGGAAAAAACCCACAATGAAACACTCTTGAGTGTTTCTATCTCATGTTATGGACAACATTCTGAAGAAGAAATGAAAGAAAATGTAACCTTAGAGTTAGTCATAAAACTTTGTTGGATATCCTAAGGGTGGCAAAGTATATATAATTATCCATGCCACCACTCACAATTTATTTATTGAGATAAGTGTTTTATTTCAAGGGGTTCCTCTAGAATTCACACATAACACTTATCCCTCTTCCATAGATGTATTGGGATTTGATGATGGTTCTGATGATTTATATCTACCTAATTAGATTCTTGATGATATAAACTATTATTATAATTCTATTGATGAGATTAGTGATGAATACTCACCTCCTCCCTCTCCTATAATATCTTAATAGGATGAATGATCTCATCCTAACATTCTAAGGACTGGTCCACATTAGGGTAAATAGATGATAGAATGTGTTGGTCAATGGCTTAGAGATCCATAAAATAATAGATTAACCCATTAAAAGTTATAGAATACCCCACAAGTATTCATTACATCTAATTGTGACCCATAGTAATTTAATGTGGCATCATACACTCCTAAGTGGGATACTACTATGGAAGATGAGTATGGTTCCTTTTTGAGAAAAGAACATTTTAGATTTAGTCTCTCTTCCTAAGGGAAAAAACTTGTTCAATTTAATTGGTTCTACCAAAAAAATTATAGGATACGGGTACATAGACAAGTTTAAATCACATTTTATAGAAAAAGTTTTTTCTTAAATATAATGCATTGACTATACTAAGACATTTATCCCAGCTTCCAAAATGAACTCAATCGGATTCACTCCTTCCATTTTCAAAACACATCCTAGTGATGGTCATCAAATAGATGTGAAAATTTCCTTTTTAACGGTGACCTCAAAGATTAAATACACATAAAACAAACATAAATATGTTTTGAATATTCATCTTTATTTTTCAAACTTTGAAAAATATCTATGGCCTAAAATAAGCTTGTTAACATTGATATGCCAAGATGAATCCCTTTCTTATTTTTTTTGGATTAACTAGATTCCATTAATATTTTAATGTCTAAATTTTTTATTAGGATGATTAAATGTTAATTATGGTTATAAATTTAGATGACATATTGATCATAGGGAGTTCTTCATCCACCACCATAATAGTGGAAACTAATTTGTATGATAGATTCTAAATGTTTGATTTGGTCTTGTTGAATTACTTCCTTAGGATTGAAATTTATTAGTCTCTTGCTAGGATCACTATTTCATAATCTAAGTAAGTTATTGATTTCCTTAAAAGGTTTAACATTGATGATTATAATCCATATCTTGCTCCCTTTTTATTTGGTGTGAAGTTTCAGGGTGGCTATCCATCTCCTTTTGTTAATGTTACGTTATATCATCAACTTATTAGCAATATCATATACCTTATGCACACTCGACATGATATTTAATTTGTAGTGGGCATCGTATCTAACTTTATTTAGTAACCACATGAGCTCCACTATAAATAAACTAAGGATATTCTCCACTATATTCAAGGTAATGATAGTTTCATGATTCATTATGGAGTAGGTATTAAGGTTGAATTGATTTGATATATAAATTCAAATTGGGCTAGTGATATTCATAATTAAAATTATATTTTAGGCTATAGTTTCTCCCTTAGTTGAGGTCTAATTAGTTGACCAATTAGGAAGTACAATTCTATTGATTTATCTTCTACAAATTTAGAATATATAAGATATTTTAATGTTCCCATTGAAGTTATTAAAGAAAACATTACAAATTATTGATGATTTGTCTCTTATAAGAACACATCAAGTTTAAACCTCTATGAGTGTAAACCTTAAAGGATGCTTTAGAAAATAGGTGGAAAGGCCTTTGGTACTTCATAATTTTTTTCTCTATACCTCCACCTAAAATGAATATAAACCCATCCTATACATTTCCCTAAGATTTGATGCCTACCATACACTCTTTTCTAAATAATTCATCACCTTAAATATCCCTTGCCTAAGCCAAATCAACCTTTTACCAATTACCAAATCTATTCAATTGGATTCTCTTAGTTTTGAGGATTGAGTATGTTATGAGACTATGTCAGCCTATTTGATATAGTTTAAGACTTAATTGTATTTTTTTTTGATTAACTAGGTCTATTAGGTGAATACTGAAAAGGGTCTAAGCTCAAATCAAGATATATATACACATCTCTCACCTAATTTATAGTAGATATAATCATTCATTTGCACTTCTTTATCTACTTATCTACCATCCTACTTGAAAATTCATTGATTAAGGTTTTATACAACTTGGATAAGAAACTTGTATTATTTAAATGTCTTCAATACATAGGAAAAGTCTTATAACCTATATCTAACCTATATTTGTGATCCTTACAAACAACAACAACCTCTTAGAAAAAACCATTGGTAAATGGTTATATCAATACTCAATGGTTTCATCTTAAAGTTAAGTATTCCTAACTCTTACTCTTATTTTGTTAATAGATATATTTGTATACATAATGGCTTATAAAATTATTGTCTCTCCATGCTTCGATTAACTCTATAGTAACTTTAGTATAATTTTTTTTGCATGTTTATTATTTATGTTTATCCTCTCTTTGTACTACAATCTTTAGTGAGTACTAGATTAGACTTACTTTACATTTTTTATGTATTGAAATACCAAGACCTAGATAGGGTTATTATATGGTGTTAATTGACTAGAGGATTTTTAACCCTATATATTTATGTCATTTGATAAGACACCCCTTAGGTGGATTTAGTAGATCCATATTAGTTGTGATCTTGATTATCAATATATTTCTAGTAGTATAGTTATCTGATTTAACTTCTCCAAGATAGGGTTGATTTGTAGATCAACTTAATTATTTCTTACATACATTATAGTGAACCTAAAATAAACTAATTTTTACAATTTTTTATCCTTCATATTTAGACTAATGGATCAAATTTATCAAATTGGTATAATAGGTTCTAAGTAGGTCTTAAGACTCAATCAATCCAATTGAATTAGTTCATTTCTCTATGCAAGTCTCGTTTATCCTATAGATAACTAGATCTATCCAATTGACTCAAATATTTATTCTTTGAGGTCATATTCTACTTCATCGATCTCATTGACATAGTTAAGGCACTAACTTATAGGTTTTTCAACTGAGCTAAACATTTCAATATTTTTTACCTCTCTATGATCATATCTTTCCTTTGACACACTAGATCGATCCTATCGATTTAATTATTCATCCTATTTTTAAAAAAATTCTATCCTTTTTTTATAATACTAGATCTATCTTATCGACATAGTTTTTAAATTATTTTCAATTATTAAATTTATGAAAACTCATTTGACTAGTTCAACTTTGTTTTAACATCTTATCTTGCAGGTTAAAGATCACATCTAGACAACATATATCAAAAACAACAAATCATTAGATTATTGAAAAATCAGTCAGAAAGTAAATTGATAAAAACAAGTTTAGATTCATTTAAATTAGCTTAGAGGTATCATTTTTAGTTAAATTATAGTTCTACTTTAACAAAATTTTAGTCTTATAAAAAATGTAACCTTATAGTAAACTAAGTCGACTAGTTCGACTTAGTTCTATAACCATTTTTTCTATAGGAAATAACTGTGTTGCAATAGACATAGGTGACTCGATAAAATATTTTATGTAATGTTTACTTACCAAGTCATTCCAATTGACATAGTATTGTATTTTATTCAAGTAAAGGAAATTAATTCACATTGGTAATAACTAATTCAACTTTAATTTATATTTTTTCTTGTTTAGAGTAATGTACATATTATAACTAGCAAGGCTAATTTAATGGATTAATCAATTTATTTCTTCACATACTACCAAATCATAAAATATAAAATTAGCATTCAAACAATTCTACCTAGGCTTACCTACTTAGATTTCATCATCAAGGGGCAAGGTGCATCAATTTTTTGGCCATGTATAAATACATGTTTAATGGTATATAGTTGCAAGGAACATGATACCCTTAGCATTATCAAATTAGAAGTAAGAGGATAGGCCCCAACACCAATCCATTATCACTACCAATACATATCTCTTTAAGCCTTACCATACCTAAAAATAGATATAGCTTACCTTATTTTAGTTCCTTTGTAAAGATAAATGTCCTAGCACATTATAAATAATAATTTAAAAAATATAGGCATACACAATCATTAGATTATCATTTACATTTCAATATTATCTCTTGTTATTTTTCAATTGTATTTTGTAATGTAAAACTTGTATTAGATAACATTGGTATAAGGTTTGTGTTGTGTGTTGGAACTAGATTGAGTTAATTGACCTAGTTACTTTTGTGTTTAGATGATTTTATATTCAATTATTACTATTTCATCCATATTTATATTCCAAATATTTTACACCTTGAGAACACAATCAACTTGATATCTTATAGGATGCTCTATTTACCTTCATATAGAACACAATTTACTTAGTCTCCTACATGTTAGCTTATTTGTCTTCTTATAGAACACAATCAATTTAGTCGATTCCATCTCTTACATGATGCTATATCTATCCTACTACATAACACCATTAACTCATTTAACTCAATCTCTTATAGGGCACTCTATTTATCTTCCTATAGAACATAGTTGACATGTTTGACTCTTTTCCTTGAAATTTATTCTATTTAGTTGGTTATAAAACATAGTAGATCCATTAAACTTAGTTTAATAACTAATTTGGTGCACTTTTTTAGTATGTTTCTAGATTCCCCATTTCATCATGAAACATTTGTATTATAATTCCACATAACAAATTCAAACTAGCATGACGAGCTTTACCAATCCTAAGAAACATACTAAGCCAAAAAAATTGGTAACTAACCTAGATAAAATTAATATTCATGTCACCACTAGAACTACCAACTATGAGACTCCTCACTATCTATATTTAGTTGATCCATTATTTATAAAAATGGTGGAAGATGAAAATGATCTTAAATACATGGTGGAAATGATTTGTTTCATCAATGAAAATCCTCACCATAGAGGAAAGGATCCTTTAGTTATATATAACATCATGATTGGACCTCTTTTTGAATATCCCCATTCACATTGAACTAGATTTACCATAGGATTTTTGTCAAGTCAATTAATTATTTCCTTTACTCCTTTATCCTCTATAGTATCTCCTTAAAACATTATGAAATCATGCTCCACACCTTATTTCACTTCCATGAAAAATATTTCTACTAACATGGTTGGTGTATATTTTAGTGTACTTACCCAAAACATCCACACTAATACACAAGTTTATTTAACTCAAAATGGATCAACTACAACTAGTACTTCTCATGTTAACATTACTTCCCACGTCATTACTATTTCTCATGCCACTAATGCATCTCATGATGCTAGTGCATCTTGATATCTTAACACCTCATATTAGATTAATGCTTCTAAATCTTCATCTACTATTCCAAATAATGTTCAAACTAATTAAATACTACTACAAACTCAACCAAATGGATACTTTTTAAACTATAAATGTAAACCAAATGATGAAGATGAAAAACCACTTATTGCATCTTCAAAACCAACCTGAACATAATCAATGGGGAGCACCAAATCCTAATTCCACCCCCCCCCACTTCCCATTAGGGATGCACATGGTAACCTAATACCTCAACCCCCACTTATTAGTAACACTATTACACATTTAAAAAATGAACATCTTATACTCAAATTACAAACATTGACATTAGAGGTATAATTCCTACCATCACTTGCAATGGATCCAAAGATCCTACATTTCACATAAACACTTTCAGAACCCTATGCAAATATTAAGATAAACTTAATACATTTGTTGTGACCTAACTCTTAACTAAAAATCACACTACATATTCTCTAGACTAGTATAATAAACTTAAAACCCCCTAAATCACTAGCTTAGAGGACTTGTTCAGTGAATTTATTTAATATTTCAAAAATGGTGACCTTACCATAAATAACTTTGACCATTTTATCAATTTTAAACAAATAAAATCCAAAATGACATAAGTTTTCATTAAACGATGGAAACCTTTGTCTAATAAATCTAGGCATAATATGGTGGATAAGAATCTCTTTAGGTTATTCACTAATGATCTTCATCCTAAATTATAGTATTGAATTAGGAATCTTCCCCAAAATCTCATGAAGAGGCCATTAAACAAGCTAAATTCCAAGATTTCCTTGTATGTCAATTTGAACTTTCCCATCCTCCAACAGGAAACTGCATGTTTGTAAAATTTATAATCGACATAAAAGAAATAATAATGTTATGGATACATATGACATCATACACACCATCCAAGTTATTACTCCAAACCTTAAAATGGAGCATACTCTTTCAATACCACCTAATAAGAAATCACATCCTAATTTCTTATTGCCTCAAAAACATAACATGGATGTGCACAAACTTATTTCCTTAGAATAAATTCAAAGTTATCTTTAACGAACCTCACCATAAGATATTTACCCTACATGTCATATTAAACATTGGTATGATCCTAAAATTTTTTTTTTGGTTTCATACAATTTAGGATCATTGTCATGAATCTTGTCACCAATTACAAAATCTTGATATGGACTTTCTCCTTGGACCTAACTTTGAGCAAAAAGCACTTATACATAAATGTGAATGAGCCTATGAAATAACACTTAAGGCTCATGAAATCTTAAATCAAGCCAATGTTCACCTATCTATATATAAATATCCTCTTCCTAATCATCAAGATAACACCAATCAACCTATCCTTACCACCAAAAAAATTGAAAGTACCATAGATTATAACACCAATGATGATAATGTGGTCAACATGAATAATTTGAGGGGCGTAGTTTCTTATATTGAACCATATACATCCTCTAAACATAATAATTATCTAATGTTTTACATTGTTCAAGATACTTATCGATCACGTCTCATAGAATTAGGGTATGTGGAAGCAATGAACACACAAGTATTACCTCCAAAAATTCAAATAAACCATACTTATCATACGATTGATATAGGTTCTACTCCTCCTTCAACTATGATGCCTAAAGTAGATATCCCACAAAATTCCCATCAACCTTCTCCCATTAAAACATAAGAAACACATAATGACACAATTACATCATCTAAGATAGATCAACCCAATCCAACCAAACCTAAACTAAAATACCCTATCAACACAAATTTCTCTATGCATATAATCTGCCTTCAATGGATTTATTACAATATTATGTACCTTTATCCACTAATTCTCTAATGGTTTATGATTAATGTGATCCTATCAAAGAACCTTCCCATCTTCCGTCCCCAATTCCTTTCTTATAACTTATGTGAACCTTCCCTTGTCATCATAATAAACTAATGAAATTGATATTATAAATGAACATCCATCATCCTCCACGTATGAAAAAGAAGTAACATTATATATATTAGAAGATAACATTATCTAATAGTGTGAAGAGATGTCTATCTACATTGATGAAATGGTAGACACCTCTCTTTCACTCAAATTTACTATCTCTTCCATGATTCCTGATGAGATGTTGCTTTGTGTGGATGACCCTCCCCTCTTTATTAGAATTTAAATAGGATACATCCAATTCAGAGATTATTTAATTGATGAAGGATCAAGAACTTACATTATTTCCCTTGATTTTATTAAAACACTTGGATATTCTAAATGTAATCTTAAATCAACATAAAGTACATGCCAAGGATATGATATAAGAATAATGCTTCCTCTAGGCTATTTTGGGATACCTATTTTCATCCCTCTTATCATTATTCATGTGAAATTTATGATATTTAACTTTCCATTTTCCTAAAATATATTACTCAGTAGACCTTGGACACATTGCATGAGAGTCAGTACCTCACGTGCATGCCAATGTGTAAAATTTCCCCATAATGGTGTTATTTATAATATTCAAGGTGACATGTACTCTTAGAATTTTAAACAATTTGAATAAAAACCTATTTTAAAAATATAAACCCTTGAAACTTTACTTGGAATTCCATTTCATGAATCAAAATGTTTTATCCCTACTTGAGGTTATAATGGTCATCCTAAATTAATAAGAAACATCCCTCCTAACATCCTAGACTTATAGGATGATGAACCAGATAAGATAAACATAAAGATCAAAATGTTCAATATTTTTTAACATCATTTCTCAATTATATCTTTCTTTCTAACCTAACTATGATATAAAACCTTCAAACGAACTAGTGGTTACCATAGCTAAAACTACACATTCTATTCATGATGCTTCATCATATGATAACATAGTTGATGCATGTAATATTGACTTATACACATCAGATTATGATGATGAATATCCTCTATATGACCCATTTTTTTTAATATTTATTCATGTTAAAAATGTAGAGGTGTTTAGATATCATTCATCTTTATTGTAGTTTTTTAGTTATTTTTCACTCATTACTTCTATTATAGTACTTAATATTAGTTTTTCCTCAGTTCATACATCAAAGATGGAGCACAAACTTAATACACCTCTAGTAATTATTAAATCTCACATGAGCATGATTATGTACCATGCCATGACATGGTCTTAAAATTTTCATAGATATCATGATCCTTCTAGTCCTTATATGGTAGCCACTCTTCTTTGACCCACTACACAACTGGACAAACATACAGATGAACATAGTCCATATTTTGCTCTAGAGTTTACCTGATTTGGTGATGGTATTATACAATTACTTAAGCTCAATCCTCTTCTATAGTAATAGGAAGTTTATCCCTATTGTGATATTCATATAGTTATTGGTCATTGGACCAAGGATTGTCATATACATCAGCAACATCAAACTTATTCCTCTATAACTTCATCTAGTAGACCTACACTATTTATTAATAGATGTATTTGTTAATTTCATGGTACATTTGTCCATTCCTCTATTTATTAATGATATCTTAGTAAATTGATACACTATGTCTATCCATAAGATAGACTAAAGATAAAATTATCTCACCTCCCAAACCACTTCAAGAGTACATCCCTAAATATCGGTATATATATTTTCTTTAAAACTAGTGCATTACACACCATACTAATAGGTATCAAATACTTTAGCAACATATATGATATTTTTCAGAGTCTACATTGACATCAATTATTCCTCCTATTTTATATCACCCACTATGAAGGCTCCTTCTCCACACCTCCACATAGATCTACAAATATCATTCATATTAATATACCTACTCCTTACATTGAGTATCCCACATAGGATGCACTATATGAGAATAAATATTATTATACCACACCTAATTTTTATATAGAGATTATATGGAAGGAAGTATTTTTAGGACTTTCTATGAATATTGATAATACTTTGACTAACATCAAAATTCAGCTACATAGGGATGTGTTAGATGTTATGGATGATATTTGTGGTCAGATCTATAAATATTTATAAAAAAATCATGGTGTTCTATCACATTATTTATAATGTTATTACATTGTTTATATTACATTTTTTATTCATTTATATATCATATATTTTTAACAATTTGTCAAACATGATTTCACTTATCTCGTTTGAATGAATCATTAAATTATGCTTTCATTATTTTACATGGTTTCATTCTCTTTAGATTTATCTTATGGATTCCTCTTATTTTACATGGATTTAATATTATGTTTATGTTTTAAATTATTTCACATGGATTTATTTATCCCCTCATTGATGACTGTATGTTACTTTCAACATAAATAAAGATAGTTATTATAGTGACATGGTTATAAAATTTACACTTCCTTAGTATTTTATCTTTACCATATGATTATTTAGCAAAAATTAATTCTCATTATATTAATTATATAAACATGTCTATTTTATCTCTATTTTTCCATTATTTATTTTCACATACCAATCATACATATGTTTGAAACCTAATATTACATAGAAGTTCATATGTATGTGTAAGTTGTTTAGTCATGTTGAGAAGTATTATCATTGATGTCAAAATCAATGTCATTAATGTCAAGGTTCATCTAGTAAAGATGCATGGTGAGTGGTATTTTAGGTATGAACATGCGTGGCTGATTTGACAAGGAAGCCATGTGACAAGAGATAATTTTAAGGCAATCTAATGATTCTTGTATTTATTTCTGTCAAGGTTATTTCAGTGCTATGAGAATGTTATATAATGAATGTTCTTGTTTGATATCAACATTGAGGTAAGCATGTTTGAGTACTAGTCCTTGAGTATAATGTGTCTTGAGAAGAGAGATTCATATCATGAGCATGTTCATGGTGAGTATGAAGAGGTATGACATTATTTTATGATCATGTAATGCATGTGTGCAAGGTATAGAAGCATTAGAGAGTGTTTCAAGATCAGTTTTCAAATTTTAAGTGCTTGAGAAGCCTAGTCATGGCATATAAATTCCTAGTGAGAAGATTTGAGCATGGTGGCTTAGTGAAATGGATGTGAAAAGTCATAATATGATGTATTAGGTTGTTTGATAATCAATTAAATAATTATAAAATTCATACTATTCTCAAGGTAAGATTACAGGTGTAGGATATATAGATCAAGTCTACAACTAGACCATTTCTACATTATGTCTAGCCTAATGAGGCATGATGATATATTATCAAGGCATATGAAAGATGTATTACACTATCCAATCATGAGATATATTTATTTAGTATGTAAGTGAAGTGGAGAGAACATTGAAATAGGTATGAAGGTATGTTTCAAGGCCTCATGTGATTTGTAGGTTAAATTTTAAGCAAACAAAGAGAGAGTATGGCCTAATGGGGTATGAGATTATATTTCCAAGGAAATTATGGATAATTGAGTGAATTTATGGGTATTATATGTTTTTTAAAGCATGCTCAGAAATTTTGAGGTAATGGTTTATAAGAAAAATGTGAAAAGTGGTTTTAAGGTCTCTTGAGTGCACATAATGAAGGGTTCTCTACTTAAAAATATATTTATTTTACTTATTATATCATTATTTTTTTTAATGGGAACATATTTTATTCATAGTAGAATTGGAATGATACTATCTAAAAATTCTAGACATTAGTTTCTGGACTAAGGGGATATGCTTTATGAATGATCACTAAGAGAGGAAACAAGTTTAAACCCTCATAGAAACATAATAGAGGATTGATATTGAATATATGGTTTAAAACATACCATAATGGTATAAAATGACTATAAAAACTATATTATATTGTATTTAACTCTCCCAATCAACTCTACTTGTGACTGAGTTATCAGGTCTGTGAAAATCTACAAGAAAGTGCTAGTTTTTCAGAGATTTATTATAGTAGTCAGAGTTGACAAAATAAAAGTATGAAAATAATTGGATGGATAAGGTTGAGACTTTTATATTATGTACATGGTGGTTTCTATATATTTTATATTCCTCATGGGTTATAAACTAGTCATCCAAGTTGGTCAGTTGCTAATAGGCCTGATGGTGGAAAAAGTGAGAAACCCAAGCAGTAGTGATAATATGATTAGGGATACATTATAATGAAATAGGGATAAAATATAGTGTATTAATATTTTTTTAAAAACTTTTAAAACATGATCATTTTTGGTATAATTTTTGGAGTTCAGTGGTTATAGTGAAAAAGTTGCTCATAAGATGACTTGTCTAGGTCAATGAGGTTTGTGTATAGTGAGGTTATTAGACTGGTATGAAAGACCAATATTTCTATTTGAACATATTATATTTTTATGTAGTAATTTTATAATGATATAATATGATAATATACATGAATTATAAGTCATTTAATATGTTTACACATTTTTTGAAGGTCTTAGTCATATTGACTTTACTTTGAGGTAAATAGGCAAATCTAGGTAAGCAAGTTGCAATGATGGGTTTGAGTCTCTATAACCTAATATATAATAAAAAAGGTATTTTTTAATGTGAATTAAAATTAGTTATAATTATTTTATAAACATTTTAAGTCAATGATCTTTTTTTAAATGTTGAATCGAAATGGCTTGTCTAGTTCTAGTTTTACTGTGTGTACTGAGGTCAAAATATTGGTCTACAAGACTATTATTTTACATTAGATTTTGTGAATTTTTTACTTGAGAGTGATATATATATATATATATATATATATATATATATATATGTATGTATGTATGTATGTATGTATGTATGTATGTATGTATGTATGTATGTATGTATGTATGTATATTTAAAAGGATATTTTGAAAGGATAATTATTCATTATTATTTTTCTTTCATGTATTTAATATCAATTTTTTTGTGACTAGGTTTTGGAGTGTTTTAGTCATTCTAAGTTGGTTATTTGCATAAATGAGTTCAAGCCATTTTGCCTTAAGTTTTTAAGTATAAATAATATTTTTATGTTTATAATTTCATTTATCTTATGTATATATTATTTATTTTTATATTTGTTTAATATAATTTTTTCTTAATATTAATTAGTTCAAGATAGACTTTTTATAGGTTCACATGCCTCATTGTAGACAATAATAATAGTGTCCTTCAAGTAGTGGTTGGAGATAAAAGGTGCCATGGAAATAATATAAGATTAATAGGGTTATATTTTAGTGGAATATTATGTTTTAATACCATGTCTGGTGTATTAAATTGTTACAAGTATATCAAAGGGTAATGTGTGCCAATGAAGGCCTAATTGAATTAGGTCTCATTAAGGCCTAAAAGAGGTTTTGGTATTTCAAGTTGTGAATGACATATTGTAATTATTTATTCATGTACGAATTTTTTTTAATACATATTTAAATTTTAATCCAATTTTTCAAGTATGTATTTCCTAACAAGAGGGATATGATCAAAAGGCTTGTATAAATATAAGGTAGTTTTAGGCCTAATGTGAGTGTAAGAGAGAGCAAAGAGAAAGTGAATGAATTAGAGTATTGGTAAGAATAAATAGGTATTATATATAACATAAGGAGAATATATAAATTTTTATGAATATTTAATAGAATTTTTCTATATGAAAATCAAGTTCATATGACCTAATAAACTCAAGAAGAGGGTTAGTTGAGCGAAAAAGCCTAGAAAGTAGTTTGAGAGGGATAATAATGTGAAGATATAAAGAGGTGATCATAATAACTTGGATGATAAAAAATGTGATAAAAACAATGAGTGGGATTATTTGGTGCTAAGTCATCTATGTGGTTGTTGCTTTCATTAAAGTTAGTTCTTGCTAAAGCCTAGCTGAGTTTATGCTCAGCTAGTTGGCGTTGGTGGTCCATGTGAAGTTGGTGATTCACTAAACTTTATGTTTGTATTAGATTAATATATTAAATTTGTAGATATTAATGGGTTTTATTTCCCTCTATTTTTTCCCATATATGTTATGTGTTCTTATGATTCATGCTTATGTGGATAGGTGTTTATGTTTGTTAGATCTATATGCTTGCTTAGATTGCTCATATTTGATTAAGTGAAATTGATAATAATGTTTTGAATATGTATTAAAACCCCTTATTATTCATCTTTGTTCCTAAATTTTTTATTATAATAGGTCTTTTTAAGTAGTCCTAATATCCTAAAAAACATCTTAGAAGTAAGGATGGCTAGTTAGTAACCCTAGGGTGGTTTCTATACTAGTAATGATTCATTATTCAATGGAACTAGTTATGAATTTTAGATAATTATAATGAGTAAATAGTTAATTTTAATTGGACATGAAATATTTAAATAAGTTGTGGATGGATACATTTTACCTCCTACACCACCAACTAATACATGAAGAAAGAAGTAAAGTTAGAGAAATTCCAACGCAATGAATGCCATTCTATGTGCCCTATCAAAGGTAGAGTTTGTGAATGTGATTCACTATAATTTATACATGGTGACATGGGACAAATTGAATACAATATATGAAGGAGGAACTAAGGTGAAGATGGCCAAGTTACAGACCCACTAGAGATAGTTTTAAAAGTTTGAATATGAATGAAGATGAAACCATTTCATCCTACTCATTGAAGGTTGATTAAGTTTTCAATGTAATTATAGGATTGGGAAAATAATTTAAAGATTATATAGTAATTTAAAAGCTATTAATATCACTAACTTTTGATTTTGATTGTAAGGTGTCATCAGTATAAGAGATGCAAGATTTGGACAAACTAGAAATGGATGGGCTTCAAGGCATCTTGACTGACTATGAGATGAGAAAAAATGAAGGAAGGCCTCCCAAGAGAGAAATAACATTCAAAGTTCAGAAGAATTCAAAATCTAAGAAGTTCAAGGATGAGTAATTCTCATATGTTGATTATGATCAACTAATAACCATGTTTTCAAAGAAATTGAGGTTTGGCTCTAGTAAGTAAAAAGTAAGTTTCCCTTAAAATGTTTTACTTGTGGTTAGATTGGTCACTTTGCATCCAAGTTTCCTAGCAAGGATAATACTAATCATGATGAAAAACATGATGAATATCATGGATATGATAATAACATCTAAAATCTTGATAAAAAAAGAAAGATTCCAAGAAATATGAAAGTAGGAAAGGGTCATTCAAGAATAAGGGAAGTTTCTATACCGAAGATGATAATAACTCATATGATGTAAGTAACACAATCACATCCAAGAGTGTTAATTTAATGAATATGAACATGATAATAATTAAACCTTATTCATGGCTAGAGAGATAAATAATGAGGGTTGATAAAATGGGAAAGGCCTTATTGTTGATGAAGAATCAGATGAAGAGGAGGCTAAAGTAAACATTGAGGTAAAATTGGTGAGTGATTTAGAGGAGTTGAGGTTGAAAATAAGGAATAATCACAATCTAATATCATTAGTTAAATACTACGAAGAATAAATTTATTTGTTTGAGGAGAGACTGAGTAATAGCAAGTAGTATGATGAGATCATCAATCAAATTGAATCACAAATGGAAATAGTTAATGATAGCTTAAAATCTAAAGAGAAAGAATGCACCAGTTATGGAACTAAGATGGAATCTTTGAAAGCTATGTTGGATCAATCTTTTAGGAAGTTAAAGGCCTTTATGAAGTTGAAAAGAGCATTGAGGCTCTTGATGAAATCTATATTAGTCAAAAATCTCCAAGCAATAATATATGGCTTGGTTTCAAAGAATACCAAAAGGAGGCAACTAAAGTGAAGAAGAAAGATAATGAACACAATAAGGTCAAAATGGAAAGACCAATCAGATAGACTAATGTTATGAGGTATGCTAACTTATTCAATGGTTATCATTATGCATGTAATTAGCTTGGTCATAGAGCAAGAGAGTGTAGAAGACTCTCTAAATATGAATATGCATGGGATTATGGAACGAATTATCAGTCAAGAGGTATGTATGAGGTTATTTACTATAATTGTCATTATATAGGACACATTACACGATTATGTCCTAATAGAGATAAAAGGCCATCAAGTTAAAACAAGAGGTTTCAAGCTCATAGAGTGTAAGAGAGGAGGTAAATAAATGTATGGAAACCAAATATATAAAATGTGATTCATGATCAGTCTACAAGCTCAAGTGGATTTTTTATTGTGTTAAAACATACATCAGATGATAAATCAATTCTGGAATGTTCATTATCAATTAAAATTATTGATCACACAGATGATGAAAAGGTAAAACCTAAGGTGTAAATAAATCCTAATAGAATATTGAAAGATATTTAGTCTTGTAAGAGCATGTATATCTAGGAATCTCCCTAGTTTTGGTTTTTCTAGTTCCCTATAAAAGGGGTGACTCCATTAGTCTTCATGGAAACACACTTTAAGTTAGAATAATCATGGTAGATGCTTTGTTTGAGGGGGAGATATTTAGGTTATTCATAAGTTACAAATGTAGTTTGTAATGAGCATAGAAGAGGTAAGAAAATCAAGTTATATTTTTCTAGTAGTTGGTAGTTGAGCATGACTTATGTTGTAGATGGTTTTAGAACTCTATTGATTATTTTGGTAAGCCCATGTTATGAAGACAAAGGGGAGGATTAGTAGCTCTAAGTTCTTTTCATATGATTCTAAGAATAGTTTCCAAAGAGGGTGAATGATTGGTTACAAAATTTATATTATGTATGATCTTTTTTCATTAATTTCAAAGGATTATAAATTTTAAGAAGATGATAGTGATCCTTTGACCAGTTTATGGAAGATGAGAGTGATTAGATTGAATAATGTTTTGACATCAATGACAATAGGGGAGTTTGTGAGAAGTGTTATCATTGATGTCAAGGTTTATTTCAATTATGTCAAGGTGAATCTAGTAAATATGCATGGTGAGTGGTCTTTGAGGTATGAGCTTATGTGTTTGATGTG
>JARHVA010007877.1:0-137500 GCA_037957365.1 Torreya grandis
TTTTCTTCCTTCCATTTGAAAACCACTTCATTTACATCTGATGTAGTTTGATAACTCTCTTGAGGGAGGTTATATGGGGTGTGTTTAGGCATAAGATCTTCTCTTGGGTCTAAACCTTCCATCATCACACCTTGACTCAACAATTGCATCCTTAATTCTAACTCTTCAATTTACTTGGCTACATTCTCTTGAAAAAATATTTCTTGAATTTATATAATCATATTGATGAGGATGAAGTTTACAAGAAGGCTGACATGGAAGACTAGAGGTCTCTTGAGGAAGGGTGGGAGGGACTTTGCATAGGATCAATCTCTTTCTCAACTTCACACTCCCTATCAAGGTTTCTATTCTCTTTTTTCCCCAGGACTCCACTATCTTATTATAGATTAGGATGTCAGGATTAGGTGTATCTTATTGAGGTATTGATTCACTTTTAGGGGTGGATGAATTGTTCAAGAAACTTGGGATTTCTTTAGGCTTGTATTCTCCACCTTGGTCTCTAACTTGGAATCTCATATATAGTGCTCACTTCTTGAGGTGGGGATGTAATAGGAGAGATAAGTGGGGACTTGAATTACACTTCATTTTTTTATGACATTGATTACTACTAATTCATATTATAAAAATAAATCTACCTACCAAGATTAACTTCAAAAACAAAGTTTGTCTCTTTAACTCTCTCTTCTAACTGATTGGGAAAAAGGGTGGAATTTGATAAGCTTGATTAGGTTCATGAGTGGGAACCATGTAGGAATGATATAAATTTTGGAGAAGTGGTTATGAAGGATCATAGGTTTTTTTAGGCTACTTCTCATGAATTTTTAACCTATCTTTAAAAGATGAGACTAGGCCACTCACATCTATCATCTCACTTGTGAGCCTTTGCCAATTGACTCTCTGAATAGGTGCCCTCTCTATTTTGACCAACTCTAATGCATCTATCACCTTATGAATGAGATTCTTAGGAATATCTAGACCATGTACCATATATGTGTCAATATATATCATGTACCATTCATAGCTTGAGAAGTGTTTGCTTGAAGGTGAAAATGGATTGACTTGAGAAGTGGATAGGTTGACTAGGAGAAGCAAGACATTGAGAAGGCTGATTCTTATGACTAATGAAACTAATGATAAGACTAGTTATATTTCTGATAAATATCATGATAGGGTTGAAAATGGTCATATCAAGATTGGCAAGAATCACACTAGGGATGATAAGTAGTGCGATAAGTTGGATATGTCTCACTAACTTGTGTAAAATAGTATTTAACAAAAAAAATTATCCATGAAACTTCATATAGAAGAAATAATACTAAGAAAATATTACCAAACATATTCAAAGGAAGACATGGGCTGCTTTGACCAGCTAATATAACTTTGGAGTTACCATTGATGTTTGGATAGATGCCTCCAAAGGTCGATTTTTGAAAGACAACACCAGAAATCTTTCAACTTCTTGGACCAAGAGTCTCACCAAGCATGGTAAAAACTATTTTCACTTGGATTTCACCCTTTTAGGAGATGTATATAGCTCTCCTCATCCAAGTTGCACAATTGAAACACCTCCAAGTTTGTGGGTAGCCTAGGTATTAGGTAAATTCTAGGTAGGGCTAGTTCCCTTGATGTCCCACTTTGGATCATTAATAAACCTAAACTTTGGGATGAAAAGGGAGAGAGAAAACTAAAATAAATATATCTTAAGGGAGTTGATACATGAAATAAGTTGATGACTTCCAACAAACTACATGTTACACATGAAACCAAGAGACTGAACAAATATACACTTCTCCAATTTGCATCTTATCACATCAATATTACATTATGAGGTTATGTATGAATGTTTAGGATGAGGAATAGACAAGAGGTCTTGAATGGAACTAGTGAATATACTAGCTCACTCAACTTTGACACTTCTTATAGCACTTCACATGCCCTTCAAGAGAAGCTTTCTAGCTGTAAATAGGATGAAATAATAAGACAAAATGATAAGGAAATAATAGTTATCACTAAGAAAGATAAATAATCTAAGTAAAACACACTATGAAAAATAATAAATATGTAAAAAATTAGTATAATTTTTAATAAAATGGTATGAAAATTATTAGGGCTTCAAAATACTTAGGTGGAGCATAAGTTACAATGGCCAAAATGGCTAGTTCTTATAGAACGAGAGAGAGAGAGAGAGAGAGAGAGAGAGAGAGAGAGAGAGAGAGAGATAGAGAGAGAGAGAGAGAGAGAGAGAGAGAGAGAGAGAGAGAGAGAGAGAGAGAGAGAGAGATGAGAGAGAGAGAGAAGGGATAAGTCAAAGGGTCATAAGGACAATTGTAAATATGATAAAAGGAGTTAAATTTTCATGAAAATAGTATGTGAGATGAACCATGTAATTTTAGAAGGAACAAGTGGCTCTCTAAGTCATGAAACTCTTACAAACTGGCATGAAACTTCTCATTCTAGCTCAAAAAAATTGCCTTCATGTTTTGGACCTATTTAAACATCCCAAAAATAAATAGGAGTAGTTATGATTATTTAAATTAATTGGAAGGATTTTATACATGCCTCTTCATGCACTGGTTTTAGTCCTGGTCATCTATTACCTTCCCAAAATGAGTTATCACCATCTACATTCAAAATAACTCTTCTTTCATGCACCCTGCACACTTGGCCTCTAAAAAGGCATCAATTTTCCATTAAAATACATGTGAGGGAGTTTATGAAACCTTTTTAAGACCCTCCATGGCCTTAGAGGCATTAGTCACACCTTAAAATTAGACCATTTGAATTTTTTCCACCCTTCTCACTAGTTTGGTCACTATGCCAGTTTTGACTGGCTGAGATGAAGTAGTTGATTGAGGAACTTAAGAGTTATTCCTATGTATTAATTTTAAATGGGGAGCTATATTGAGTACTAATTTTCTATACCATGTGATTTTAATCTCTTGAAACCTCTTATAACCTACATAATGCACAAAATAATCAAAAAATACCCTGGTTTGCACTCTATCCGTATAGTTCCATACAATTAATCTTCATGGGGAGTATCCTGAGAGAGTATTATATAGCCTCCAAAACATCATTATAATAAAATTATTCCATTAGAGTAGATTTCTATCCTCATCTTCCCAATTGGGTCATTCTAAGGGTTTAACAAGGGTTTTGGATAGTTTGACCTCTTAAGCTTTGTTCATAAAGGTTTAGACATTGAATTTATCAACCAATTACACCAAAGAATAGTATATAATATATGAGCTTCCAAACCTCTCCTATCAAGCTCTTTTATCCACTTGCACAAGCCTTAGTTGTACTAAAGCCAAAAAATGGCTTCTTCATGGTTTTCATTGCACTCCAAAATCTTTAACACATCTTTTATGACCCCAAAAATATTATACAATAGGTTTATATTCATATGTAAGGTTAAAAGTGTGAATGACTCCCCATTTAGACACTAGGCCTAAACCTTGCTTAACATGCTTGAGTGGTATTAAATACAAAATATGACCTTATGCTTATTATACATTCAAAAATTTTAAGCTCATCAAAATTCACCCTATAAACATATTACAACTAGTTATAAATATTATCTCATGATATAAGTGAAAATGGTTCTCCATTTGGCTTTAGGCCCAAACTATGCTTGACAGGCCTACTTATTTACTTTGGTGTTTTAAACCATACTTCTAGGTATTATCCTCCTTTCCTTGGTTTCTAATGTTTTTATATATTCCATCCAACTTTTTAAATATTCTTTAATGTTTTAAAAATATCTTGGTTTATCCCTTTCACCATTCTTGCTAAGATTATACATTCTACTCATAAAGGGAGTGCCCTCTATCTGAGATAAAATAGAGGGCACTCCCCTAATTCCTTATAAAATGGTTGATATTTTAGGGGATTATCCAAGTCATAAATGTGATCTATAAAAAAAATTTATACTTGATCAGGTCAATAAACCCCTCAACTTATGCAAAACCTAAAACAAACTTATGCAAAGGAGCACTGTGCATAGTGATTTTGATATGGACTAAGTATGCATGATTGTATATCTATCTCTACTTTTTATAATATTATGAGGGTATTTTAGATGATAACCACCATGATTATAAATTTCCAATTGTTTTTACAACTCTTATGACTCATGTTTGTACCTAGAAACTTGTCATTACTTGGTTAAGCTTGACTAGTGAACTAACCTTGTTTGTACATTTCACCTACCTATAGGTACATTTGACACATCTATAGTTGTTAACATTGATATAAGGTCTTAAATTAAACCCTTAATTATATACAAATACTTTTATTCACCTATAACATGTATTTTCAACCTCAAGAGTATCAACCTTTACTCACTATCTTACCACCATTACAACTGACTATATACCCTACTTTCTTGATTCCTTTAAGTGTAATTTTCCCTTGGTCATGATGTTTGAAGGTATTCCATGAATCATTAGATCCATATAGTATATTTCCATACATTTTATTTACCTTATATATCCCAAAACACACACCTAGATATCAATTTTGGGTCACTATTTTCATACCCAACTGTAGGTCCACATTTCTTTGATAAGGGACACTAGGAGTTGTCCATGAAACTTGAAACACTATACTCCAACATCATACTAAGGTTATTAATTCCATTTTGTTCACCAATAAATCCAAGGGACCACTATATTCATGAGATCATTATTTTTTGCTCTTTATGATATCAAATGTCATCCAAAACTCAAAACCTCGTAGAAATTCATGTAGAGTTTGTGTTTTTAAAGGCATATTTAAACCCTCAAAACCCAGTTTCCCTCAATATTTTGGACTCCATTTTTTTCATGTATATTGTAAATACTAGAGGATATAATTTTGACCTATTTATATGTTTCAAATGTTATTAAAACCATGATTTAAGAGATTTATAAAAAAGCCCTTGGACCTCAAATTTTCAAATTTATAAGGAAGGTTTCCCTAAACTCAGTGTTTGCTTATTTTCAAGAGTATATTACATATTATTTTTCCCCTTTAACATATAAAAAAAGTTTTTAATGATAAAAAAAATATTTTAATATTCAATAGCAGGCCTTACCATACCCAACCTTTTGTACAAGTGTCTTCATGGCTCTGAGGTACTCTCCTATAGGTGGTCATTTTATACACAGGTAGTAGGTTAATTAGACAATTACAAAGTGTGTAGGTTTGTATAAACTTATAATGATTCAATAATCATACCATTACACCCTCATAAATAATTAATATATTTAAACACATGTAAATATTTCCACCTTTTAGTATGATGTCAACAAAAGGCTCCTGTAGGTGTACATGGGCTATATGTAGGCATGGGCAGAGAATGAAGCTAAAAATGTGGATGGATGAGTCTATGATCAATATAAATTATCATAAATCCTTAAAATAATTTATTTTAATCAATTATATTTTAATACAAGTTTAAAAAACATCCATTCCAATGTGAAATCTCTTGAAAACATCTAGAACAGAGCAGACAGGGTGTTTAATGATAGGTTATTATGGGGAATGAGTTTGGCCAGCACAGTCTCTTATTATTTAAAATTGAAGGTATATAGCTAATTTACCTAATATTATATTGAGTTAAACATCACTATACTTCCAAAACACCTCCATGTACATGGTAAATAGGTTTTTACACATGTGCTTCAACATGGCTGCAAGTGAAATTGAGCAAAGAATTGACTGTGAGCATAGAAAGATTGAAAAACTTGATACAAACATGATGTTATGAGACTAAAAATTAAGTTATGATGATAAATATGGAATTTATAAATGGGAAACATCATATCACATGTATATGAGTACTCTTCTAAGGACCAAACATTCTACAAACAAGGTAACCTAATCAAGACTCACATGGTGGCATCCCTTTGCAACATGAGATGATTTACATATAAAAAAATAATGAAACATGAAAATAGACATTGAAATAATATAATAATATATAAAAAATAATTTTTTAATAAACCTTAGTAACTAGTTTGTAAGAACTTATCCAAAATGAAGCAAAACCTATAGGGTGCATGAAACAACAAGCAAAAAAAGCATTGTCAACTTCATGAGGATGGTTAATAAAGCACATGCCACCATTATTTAAAATATCATTATTAAAATTAATTTATATAATTTTTAATATCACCTCAAAAAATAATTTAACCTGAAACCTCTTCATATGTCCTTACTAAGCACAAACCTGTTGGGTCACTTCTATATGTCTATAAGGGAAATAAAGGAGTAGAATGGTTTTGGGAATTTTTATAGAAATTAAAAAGCATGTAAATAAATAATATTAGTTTTAATAAGATTAAGAGTAATTCCATGATATTTTACCATGTTTCACCTTCTCCCCTGGGGCCATACAATTGCCAAACTCCCCTTTTTTTGTTATTTTCTTGAATTTTAGTTAATTAACCTACAATATTATGATTGAACTAACATCCCTGATAGGTAATATAACTTATTTTATGATTTAAATGAATATTGGAAATTTATACACCTTGGCAACTATGCCACTTGCATTTATGACCCCTAAAAGCCCACTAAATGACCCAAAATGACAAATTGACTAATATGACTAAGACCAAGGCTAAGATGACATTAAATGAAATCAAATAAATTATAATACACCCCATAAAATATATTATAACCCATAAATTAATATTTAATTTTTAACATGTAGGGGCCCCAATTTGACTTGTAGGGTCAAATTTGGTCAACATTACCTCAAAAAGATGAACAAGCTCAGTATAGTTCTCCCAATATAAGTGTTGGTGTAATTGAGAGTGATGCTAGTGTGCCTAAGTATGAATGAAAATTTGAATTATTTAAATGTGATTTGAAATTAGATATTATATATGGATGTATGTAAAAATAGGGGTAAATAGGGATCAATGACCTTAATTTATATAACTATTTCTAAGGTTGTTCATGAGAATTTATATCTAAAGGATAAATGAATGAGAGTGGTCTTTATATAATTTTTTGATGCTTTTAAAAACATGAAATGAGTCTAATGAAACCCTAATATGCTTCAAGGAGTGAAAATATATCCATTAGGGGGAAAATGAGATAAAGGTCAATAACATTTCCCCCTTTGTCAATAACATACTATGTTATAGCCCAAAGGGGTCACATTATTATCCAGGTCACTAAAACATGTGAAAACAAATACAGGATGCCTAGATGATTACTCAATGTGAATTTTGGTATATTTGGTCATGGAATACATGCACATATAAGCTATAAAAGGATTAAAATAATTCATAAGATAGTTATAGGGGTAAGCTAAGGATAGGGTGGTCTCAAGTGACACTCATTGCATTAAATGACATTTTAGATGACTACATTTTCCCCCATTTATCTTATAAATTTAACAAAGTGAAATGACTATGATAATGGAAAGATAAATATACCTAGACTTACCTAAGAGATGAATCCCATGAATGCAGTTATAAGTTTATGAATTGTGATCCATTGTGTATCATAAAAATGAAACATATATGAATCAGTGTCTACTTAAGAAATATAAAGAATAAGGACAAAAATGAGTAAAGAGATATGAGAGAGAGGAAAATAATGAATACAACTAAATGGGTATGCCAACCAATTAAAAACCTCATGACCTCCTATATGTTCATGTATATGGTGATCAAATGGTGAATAGCTTGAGCTAGGTTGATCACTTATCCAATCCCCATGTGTGTGTATCTCAATAACTCAAGTTGGACTTGATTCAATTATTTTCCACCACTATTTGGTGGATCATAACTTGTGAATAACTTGTATTTGACTGATGAGTTATCCAAAACTCTTATGTATGTGGCTCTATAACTCAAGTAAGTGAATTAAATACATGATGTTTATAAACATGGAGAATAATAAAAATACACTCTATATAATTTTTGTAATATAATGGCTATTATATAGCCAACAAGATAGGAAAAACAACTTCTAAATAATAGGAAAGATTGATAACCACTTAATAATATAGAGGTAAATTTGGAAAAATATCCTAAATTAGAATGAAACTTGCACCATCACATAGGGCCCATTAAGACCTTTCCAATGGTACGTGGAACATGTGAAATGGAGCTTGTATGCTCCTTGTGTAGTTGGTCAAAGTTTTAGTCAAAGCTAGTCAATAAGTGATCAAATCTGGTCAAACTAATAAAATTTACCATCATGGAATATTTCAGAGCTAGTTCCATGATGTAGATCTCATCGCAATATTTTTATTGCATTTTACGGTTCCAAAAATAGAGTATGTATGTGCAAGTTATGACCAGTCAAAGTTATGGTCAAACTTGATGATGTGGAAATAAAGTGACAACATAATATGGCCTGACCCAAGTCATTAATATTTTTAAATTATACCTTATTAAAGGGGGATAAACATAAACCATAAAAATTTGGTGAATAATTATCACCCCATATTTTTAAATGTAATGGATAATTTAAAATCCCATAAAAATTGGGTATGGGATAATTATGAATTTTATTTAAAAAGATAATGGGTAATCATCCAAATAAGAAAAATTAGACATGTAATAAGTATATAAATGGGTCATAGGTTCATTTCAATTTATTCAAAAGTTTCAAATCTCTCATTTCCATAATTGAGAGCTGAGAGCCGAGAGCCAAAGCCGAAGAGCCAGAGCCAAGAGCTGAAGAGCTAAAGAGCCAGAGCTAAAGATGATTCCAGCCATATGCTGAGTTTCTAGATTTGAGGTTGTTTTATTCCATTTTCAATGCCTCAAATTAAATCTTTGTATATTGTTTAATGGCCAATATAAAGACTAGTCTGCATATATCCTAAGTTTTGAAGGACTTAGAGAGTTTTTTACTTCTCAATGTAAACTAGGTAATTATCGTAGACTCTGAGATGAATTCAATAATATGTTTAATGACCTATGATGATTTTTTTAAATTAATTTTTAAGTCCATTTTTAACAATTTTGGTAAAAATTCCATGGGATTGCAATATTGCATTGATGACAGTAAAGTGGAAGGTATGTCCGTAGGTTCTGAGACTTTTTGAAGGTCTATTGCCAATTTGTATATAGTCTTAGAGTATCCATTTGATAGTTATAAGAGTTGGATATGAACTTTAAATTTATTTAAATTGATCATTTCATACTATAAGTGAACCTAGATATGTAGGCATTACTGAACTCTGTTATCACGTGCTTGTCGTGAGTTGATTCTATGTGT
Organism: Torreya grandis; assembly: GCA_037957365.1. NCBI lineage: Eukaryota > Viridiplantae > Streptophyta > Pinopsida > Cupressales > Taxaceae > Torreya > Torreya grandis. Next base: position 9,232 of record JARHVA010007877.1, read on the forward strand.
GCATTCTTTTTCTAAATTTTGATTAATCTTATTTATTAATCATTATTGAAATCATAAATAAAAACATATGATAAAATGTAAAATTTAGTTTCATTTCCTTGAATTTTTCAATAAATTATGTGATTTGACTAAAATATCCAAGGTAAACACTTTTGTATGGAAATAAATGCTAGTTTACAGATCATGTTTGGTATCAAAGTAGTTAGTGTGTTGGGATAGCATTTGATTATGTGGACTTGTTATCAATTTGGTTTCCAATATCATTACAAATGTTTTTTCTTGTAAATATTCAATTTTTAGTGTGTATTTTGTGGAATTAGGTTGTTTTTAAGGAACATGAAGCCATGGGCAAAGCCTTGAAAAAAGAGAGGCTTAATGAGCTTAAAGCAATTAATCAACAGATCCAAGAAGAGAATTATTTATTAAGATCTCATTTTTACTCCTTGAAAGAGGATATTTCCCACTTAAAATCAGATTTTCAAGACAAGGATGAGATCTTGGCATAGATTTAGGATGAAGAGAAACATTATCTTCATCAATTACCTTCCACTATAGATGCAAGCACTATGACAACTGATTGCATAGTAAGTTGTTCATATGGTAATTTCTTCCCTTAAATTTTAGATGTTACTTTTGGTAGTTTTTAGAAACACACTAAGTTCATTGGATCTAAACTACTATTGAAAATAAGATTTGATAGAAGGGGCCTTAGAAAGAATGGTCAAGGTATTGTTAACCCAATACAGGTGAAGCATAGATCTTGCCATGTAGCATTGGGTTATTCTAGTGAGAAAGTGGATATTGGAGAGAATTAATCCATTAGTAAAAGAGGACAAGCTTTTGATAGCCAAGTTTGAGGCCACTAGCAGATTAGAATTCCTCCCTATAAAAGAATAATGAGCAGTGTAAGAAATTAGGTAAAAGAGGTATTAATATTCCACCTCCTCGATCTTACACTAGAAAAGGCACCAATAATAATATTAATTCCATGAATTTTGAATCACTTTTTCCATTTAATAAATTTGGTTTTAATATTTAGAAGATGATGCATTCTTTTCCTTGTATGTTTTGTGGATTGACTAACCATTGTGCCACATATTTTTGGAAAAGACAAGCTTTACTGAAGTAGCTTGCAAGTGCTAAAGACAATTATTGTATGGGCATAGTGAGAAATGGCAAATGGGTGACCTCACCTAAGAAGAGGGATGTTTTCACACATTCATGTGAGTGGACATCAAGTTGTGAAGTGTTGGAAACTTTGACCATCCCACCATCCTGATAATGGTAAGAAGTAGATGGTTGATAAACATGTTGATAAGGTAATTAATGAATTTTTTTATTCAATCAACCTTATAGATGTCAATAAATCCACTAAGAAAATTAAACACCCTAAATAGGAGAATCTGATAAAAAAGGGTTAGTAAATAGTTTCTTAATTTCATGTTATCATGATTAGTGGATTGATATATGCATTTATGTTACAAAGCAATTTTTGGGATCCTTACTGTATGTTAACAAATTAAATTTAATCATGCTTTGATATATGCATTTGGATATACTATTTTGGGAACACTTAGAGATAGGTTCATCATGCAAAGTTTTTAATTCTCATACTTATATTTTGAAAAGCTCTATTTTTGGAATCTCTAGTTTTAGTTTTATGAGTTTCCTATTAAATTATCAAGGAATTTAACTCATTGATTAGATTGGGAGATTTAATAGTAGTTTCATACGTTATTGGATAGGATTAAACTTTCTTAAAATACTTGTAATAGAATAACTAATATTTTGAGATGCATCTATTTGTGGCATGTGTTTGACTGGATACATTGATAAGACCCATTAGGGTGGTCTATTGTGACATGGTCAAAACCAATATTTTATTTTATTTACATTGAAAAACTTATCTTATAGTTGAATTGGTGATTGTTTTAGTATTTGAAAATTTACCACTTATAGGATGTGATAGTGGGTAGATAGTTTGATATATTGTGACCTTATTGGTAGTTGTAAGAATCAGTATAACTCGTGCCTTATTTTATGGCCTTTTACATTTTTTATTTATGAATCATATTTTCCCACTATTATCTCTATGCTATGATTTTGATTTTGTAATTGATATGTTGCAGAGGACCATTTAGTAGCAATAGAGATCACTAGGCTTATCTGTGTAGAGGCTCTCGTGAAGCTATGAAGCAGAAGAAGTCATCAAACCCTAGTTTTGTGTAGAAGCTATTGATGGCCATAGAGTAGTAGAGGGTTTGTAGAAGATGTGATCAATAATTTGTTCCAAGAATTGTAGGTGTAGTTATATAACCTGAGTAGACTGATAAAAGAACTGTCAGAGTATCTTCAAAATTGATTAGCATTTTAGTAGATATCAAATTTTGTCAGACCAAAAGCCCTATTAGTGGGGAAGATTAATCTATAGGTAAATTTTTAAAAATATCCTAAAATATATTCAAACCTACACCATCACATATGTCTCATTAAGACCTTTCTAATGGTATGTGGAACATAAGAAATGGAGCTCGTATGCTCCTTGTGTAGTTGGTCAAAGTTCTAGTCAAAGCTAGTTAATAGGTGGTCAAAGCTAGTAAAAATAAAAAAATATACATCATGTAATATTTAAAATATAGTTCCATGATGTAGAGATCATTGTAAGCTTTCCATCACATTCTATATTTCAAAAAATAGAGTTTTTATGTGCAAGTTATGACCAGTCAAAGTTATGGTCAAACCTGATGATGTGGCAATAAAGTGACATGGAAATATGGCTCAAACAAATTCATTGATATTTTTAAATTATACATTATTAAAATGGGATAAACATAAACCATTGTAAATTGGGTAATAATTATCACCCCATATTTTTAAATGTAATGGATAATTTAAAATCCCATAAAAATCAGGTATGGCATAATTATGAATTTTATTTAAAAATATTATGGATAATCATCCCAATCAGAAAAAGTGGACACATGAAAATTATATAAATGGATCATAGGTGCATTTAAATTCATTCAAAATTTTCAAATCTCTCATTGCCATAGTCGAGATCCAAAGAGATGAGATCCGAGAAACGAGAGCCAAAGCTGAGAGCTAAAGAGCCAAAGCTAAAGATGATTCCAACCATATGATGAGTGTCTATATTTTAGGTTGTTTTATGCCATTTTCAATTACTCAAAGTAAATATTTTTATATTGTGTAATGGGAAATATAGAGACCAGTCTACATATATCCTAAGTTTTGAAGGACTTAGAGAGCTTTTTACTTATCGGTGTAAACTAGGGAATTATCCTAAACTCTAAGATTAGTTCAACAATATGTTGAATTCCCTATGATGAGTTTTTTAAATATATTTTGTATGTCCATTTTAAATAATTTTGGTATAAAATCCATAATATTACAAGATTTCATTGATGACAGTAAGGTGGAAGGTTTGTCCATGGGTTCTGAGACTTTTTGAAGGTCTGTTGCCGATTTGTATGTAGTCTTAGAGTATCCATTAACTAGTTATGAGGGTTGGCCATGTACTTTAAATTAATGGAAATGGATCATTTTATATTGTAAGTGAACTTAGAGATGTAGGCATTACCAAACTCCATTATCATGTGTTTTTCATGAGTTGATTCTATTTGTGCATTTTTCTACATTATGATTAATCTTGTTTATTAATCACTATTAAATTCATAGATTAAAAACTATGATAAAATGTCAAATTCAATTTTGTTTCCTTGAATGTTTCAATAAATTATGTGATTTTAATAAAATATCCAAGTAAAACACTTTTACACAAAAATAAGTACCAATTTATAGATCATTTACCCATTAATAGACTCACATATATAACATATTTTCATATATTATTGTTACACAAAAATAATATATTAATTACTAACTCACTAAACCATTATTACTATTTAATTTATGGTAAATACATAGTATTACATAATGTGAAAACTAGATTTCCCAACATTCCCCCCCATAGTTTTTACATGGTACAATATATCACTATTTTTTATTGTAGCATGTTCCACCTCCATGTGCTCATGATCTTCTCTGCATACATTTGCCATTTCACATCTCTTCCTTCACACTCATCTATAATTTATTTTCAAATATTCACCAATAACCTTCCAAAATGGTTTTTATAGGTCCACCAATAACCATTCAAAATGGTTTTCTTAGGTTCACCACTAATTGTATAGAATGGTTTTCTAGGTTAACTATTAACCTTACAGAATTGTTTTCAAAGTTTTACCACTAATCTTACAACATGGTTTTATCAAGTTTACCACTAACCTTTCATCATGATTTCTATAATTCTTTTTAAATCAACATTATCCAATGTAAATGTAAAAAAAGGTTACATGGAAATATCAAACACAAGTGAATAGGTACAACTATTCTTATTTTCACACATGCTAAAAAATAAATGTAACTACCACACTTGAATAATTGAAATGAAAAACCACACCACATAAATCACCAAAACATGATGTGGCCCCATCATTTGTGACTGATGAGAGGTCACTAAAAGACCTCCTTCCTCCATGTAGCTTCCATCCTCGAGTACATGCAATTAATAAACATAGTCATCTTCACTTCGATATTCAGTGTGAGAAATATTTATTTTCTCCTTATTTTATTCTTCTTCATCTATGGCCATGGAATTTTCTTGTGATTTTACATCAATTAAATCTTGTGCTCTTTTCCTAAATTTCATATACATGTGACCAACTTGTTTACAATAGAAACAAGTGAACCATTTCTTTGTATCTTTGGAAGTTTCTCCATGTTTGAATTTTTTCTTAACAAATGATTTATCTTTCTTGTTTTTAACATACATTATAGTTTCCTCTAGTTCAATAATCATAGTTATTTTTTCTTTATCAAGTAAATAAGAAATGAGATATTCTAAACTAGGATTGATTTTACTTAATGTAAATACTATTTTAGAATAATTAGGTGGTATATTATTCAATAAAACTACTTTTGTATCATCATCATATACATCAAGTTTAATTATAGATAATTGATTTTAGATGGAACAAAACTTATTATTGTGTTCCACCATGCTATCACCTTCTACCATTTTGAGACCAAACACTATTTACTTCAATGCAATTGATGCACTTCCATCTTGTGAACCAAATAATTTGTTTAATGCTAACTAAATTATATTCAAGAATTTTGACAAATCAATATGATGCAAATAAGCATCATATTTCCCCAATCCAATGATTGATATAGCTTTTTGATCTTTTCTCTCATTTTTTTTGCTTCATCTGCATCTTTCAATTTTTTTCACTTTTCCATCAAAAATATCCCACAAGTCTTTGTTGATTAGAAATAATTGGGTTCATACTTGCCAAGTGTGGAAATTTTTTCCCTCAAATTTGTTAACATGGCCAAACTTTTCCATTATGACACTCTCACAAGATGTTAGTTTAAACCAAGAATGCATCTAAATACAAACTTATTGAAAATGTTTCCTAATAATCACCTAAACAAGACTCAATGAGAAACTCTAACATTTTTACAATATTATAAAAAATTTAAAAAATTGACTCAAGTGATATTAACCTAAATCACCTAAATGATAATGAATCTCTTTACATATTTTGATAATTTTGACAAAATAAAAAACATTAAAATAAAATGTTTAGATTTTTATTTTGAAAACCAAATGACTCTCTATTAAATAAAACCAACTATAAACATGACTATAACATGACACTAAAAATATTATTGAAAAAAACATAATACACAATTAAAATAACTTTGAAAACAACTAACTTTTAAAGACTTAACACAACTGGTAAATAAAATGACACAACTCTATAAGAAATATACCAATGCTAATGACAAAAAAAAACTTATAGCTAACCAACCCTAAACCCACTATTATTTATCTAAAAGATAATTAATATAAATACAATACCTAAAGTATGGCCTACAACTAATATGATTAGAAGAGCTGAGTGGAGGTGTGGATGAGCCCAGTGAAGGACATCAAAGTTGATCCAATATGCCAAGGTGAGTTTAGGATCATGAGAAGTTATGGATCACATAATGTAGACCAAGTAGTATTGAATCTGAGATCTGTTGCCTCATAAGTTTATATATATCACAAATCATCCCTCACACAATTTGGTGAATAAGGCACATATAATTTAATACAACATAGTTGTTGAAGCTGACATTACAAATCATTCAAAGAAATTACGATGCACTAAAAATGTTGAATTCTTTAATAGTGAATAAAATACAAGCTAGTACAATTAAATATCTTAATTCAATGGTTGTATAAAATGTCTCAACTCGATGCTGAGCATAATGAGATACATAGTCAATATGGAGACCAAATGTCAACACTAAAATGAACAAATTACTTTGAATTATATTGATATCCTCTAAAAATTCATCCAATGGGGTAATAAAGACTAATGGATACCCCCATAATAATTACTAATTTGATTCATCCATTTGAATATTTCATACTCTAGTACAAAATGAAGTTAATACATGAATTTGATAAACATGAAGAATAATAAAAACACACTATATATAATTTCAAAAATATAATAACTATTATATAGCCAACAAGATAGGTAAAACAACTTCCTAAATAATAAGGGATGATAACCATTTACCTATTAATAGACTCACAGGTATAACAAACTTAATATATTATTATTACACAACAATAATATATTAATTACTAACTTACTAGACCATAAGTACTATTTACTTTATGGTAAATACATGAAATTACATAATGTGAAAAATAGATTTCCCACCAGTAGGTTATGACTCCATTACCTACCCATGATTAGTATATGCATCTAAAATTAAAATTGTGTGTTGTAACTTATACTATTTAAGATGGATCTAGGCCACATGGAAACTCTAAAATGTAAAATGGCTCTAGGCCAATTAGGAATGTAAAATAGCTCTAGGCCACTCATGAATGTTAATCACTAAAGATGGAATGAGGCATCAATCTAGTGTAAAACTAGTGCATATGGTGTTTGGAGTATACAATGTGGAGAATGACATGGATTTGCCATTCCATTTGAGAGAACTAGTGCAAAATTGAACATATGGGAACAATGTGCCATGCACATGCCCCAAATTATGATATCTATGCATATGGATTTTGGACTCAGTCATAGTAATATATGTTTGTGTATACATGAAATAAAATGGGAGTGATCATTTTGTGTGTGATACCCCAATATGAGGAAACCTATGTAATTTTGTGTAAAAAATAAGTATATACCGAGCATGTCTGATAATTTATGACTAAGAATGCAAATATGAACTATAACTATTTTACCTTTTTGATAATTCTAGAGTTTTATATGTTTGAGGCTACTATATAGTAGAATGGTGGGTGGAGTATAATACATTTCACTTCTATAAGTTTACTAAATTATTGTCAAAGTGTTATTTCTAAGGTAAATTGATATTGACCTATGTGTGACTATGTTTCATTGTATTTTCCTGAGTTTGAGCTTTGTAATTTATGTTTGCATACTGAAAACTATGTTTTAAGTGCACTAGTATGGTTTGAAATACATGACAAACCATTGCGAATGTACCCTCTTTTAAGGGGAGTTATTGAACCTCTAAAATAACTATCCTAAAAATAAAATCTATGCATCATGTGTTAGGATGAAACTATATGATATTTATGTGACAAAACAATATAATGTGTATACACGACATCATAATTTAAAAGAGTTGGAGAATTATTTGGCAATGTATGATTTATGTTAGATAAAACATTCATAAGGATATCACGATATATATAACAATGTAAGAATCTATATGAACATAAAATATGAATATAATCTAATTAAATTACTTGGGGGGATGGGGCATGATGCCCATCAAATAACCCAAGGAGAAAGGGGAGATGCATGAGGTCCCTCATGGCATTGTAAACTGGATGTGAAAGCAAAAATAAAGAGACAAGTGTCATTGCCATGACACATACATGAAAGAATACATACAAATAAATGAGACACACAAAGTAGTCCAAGGGGCCATAATACAAGGGACATGGGCACATTTCACCAAGTTTGAGAAATAAATGCATACGTAGGCATGTTCAAATGTCCACATATGCAAAGAGAAAGTAATACTGGATAGAATCCATATGGAATAACATGTTCAATTATCCACATACATAATCAAAAAACACATGAAAGGATATGGGTACATGTCTGAATCATACACATAATTAAAGGAATTGTCTTAGATCTATATAACAATGTCATATTCAAATGTATTTGAGTAGATTTATAAGAAAATAGACATAATCAAATATAAACTAGTAAATCTAAAAATGAAATTATGCATAATCATGTGGCATGAATCCATATAAGAACAAAGATATACACATACTAAATTTATAGTAGTAATAGTCATCAAAAAAATAGTGTATTATACGATGATCAATAATAATATGTAATCAATGCTAAATCTATGATTTGGAGTATAAAAATATGTATCCTATCAAATGGGAAGCTATGTGTATGATGCCCCTAATGGGTTGATATGTCAATGTTGAATCTATGTATACCCCCAATGGGCAAATAGTATATAATATGGATCTAGGTGGAAGACTTGGTCTTATAATTATTTTTTAACACTCAAAGGGAATAATTGAATCATGTATGTATGATAAAACCAATTACACTAACTTAGATAACATATGTAGTACCTATAAAATATAATAAATGTAAACATGGAAATGCATACAATCTAAAATTTGTATTTTCTAAGCAAATATTTGAATGTTTTTTTTTTTTGAACATATTATATCATTTTTGTGTTTTCTAAGTAAAATATGTATACAATCAACATTAAAATGAAATTATGTACAAGTATCAAGATATAGGAAACTATGTACAAGTAACATGAAAACATTTTAACTAATGAGTCTTGCAAGATACTCACTATCAAGGTGACCTATATCAAGTAAAGGAAGAGTTATTGACATGGTGTATGATGAAGTATCTAAGATATAAGAAGAAAATATATTAAAAAATCTATAGTTTAAGCTGACTACTAAGTGTGTCTATGAACTTGTGGAGCTGACTGAACCAACTTGTGAACTATGGGACTCTTGGGGACCTATCAGGTGGAAGAAATTGTAATTATCATGGATAATCTATGTGGAGTGTTATGTGGATTCATTAACACTTATCTAAGCGTGAATTGGGTATAAAGATTCTCTTTATAATCCATATCATTTCTCTAATGTAAGGGTATCTCTATTAAAGGTCTCCATGGGAGAGTATGTATACATGGCAATATTTAAAAGTAGACCTCACTTTCATTGGTGGCTCAACTAATATATGTGGTGTGGTAATGTATGAAATTGTAACTAGTGATTACTATGTAGTTAATTATGTATTAGGTAAAGGATACTCATATGTATGGCCTTAAATTATATTGACATGACTAACATTTATATAATTAAGACAATTGTGTCTTATGAAGGGGATGGATTGAATCTGATGTATCCAAGGCCTTCCCAATAACATATCAAATTTTATGAAACTAAGTAAAACTATAAATATGGTGGCCACATGTTTGATACCAACTTGTAATGTAATTAAGATCTCCCCAATTGAGCTCTATGCATGGCCACTAAAGCCATAAATAACTACATCTATTTAAGAAATATTCTGATTTGAATAGCCCAAGTGATGTATAAGTGTAATAGTACAAATATTAATACTTGGCACATTGTGAACCGTGACATTCTGAATAGGATGATGATCAATGTAATCTCATAAAAAGAGGACATATAAATATGAGTCATTATCAATGATCTCTTGTTATGAGAAAGTGATAATAGGCCTATCTATCACTATAGTATCATACACACCAATGATATTATGTAGAGTGTGTGGTATCCATTGTATGATTATGATAAGATGTTATTGGTGGATGTAACTAATAACTATAATGAATGCCATAAGTATTTGTTTTCTCATTAGCCACATGTTTGAGGAATGGATAAGAAATAAATTCATTGCTTTTGCTTTAGTTGGTTTTTATTTTTGTGTTTCTATAGGATTTATTACATCAATGATATTAGCCTTTATCAAATATTATATCTTATGTCCAAATCCGATGAATTTATTCATAGTATGGTTGGGGGCCTTGTGATAATCAAAAAATTAATTGGAATCATAATTCTTTGGAAGAGGCCTAGTCATATCAATCTATTTGATAGGAGGGATATTTATGACATTGCATTCCAAAAGTTATTGGAGAACACAAACTAGTAGTTCAACAAGATTTGTAAAAGGTCTCCTTGGAGGAGCTAATAAAACCAAATGAGGAGTTAGATCTGAGGCTACATTCACTATCATATTTTTCTCACTCTTATTGTCATTGGGCCCCACCTTATATGGGAGATTATTTTAACTCTTATTAGTGGAATATAATTTGGTTGTGTGATTCAACTTGCCTATGAATAACATTTTGACTTCCCTTTCCTTCATTATATGGTATAAATATGTAAATTATGGAAAGAATAATATATATTCATGTAATGTTGGTAATAAACTTTTTATTGAATATGTCCTAGAGTTCTCTATCTACCATGGAGCTAGTCATCTTTTATAATATGGTTTTATATTATAAGACATATTTGACTATGTTGTAGGTATAATCACTAACAGTGGGGATGGATCACTGATGCTAGATAATCCAATTCAATTCCTAAAACATTCAACACATAAATCATGATGTATACAAATTAACCATTACAATGAATAAGGAAGATATGTCAAGATTAATCACATAACACATGATATATGTGAGAAACCCTCTTGGGGGATAAAACCCACTAAAACCTATAATATGGACTACATTCCTATAATAAAAATATCCAAATTAAGACTAGCACCAACTAATCAAGGAACACCCATCCCTTAGTTTAGTGAGACACCCATCCCATAAGGAGAACCAACCCCTTAGGGAACTAAGAACTAACCTAGATAGTGTGATCTAATATCCACTTTTGATCTGATTTATTATACAATTGATGATGGACTTATCTTACTTACACTCTTTCCCATTTACACTCTCACAAACTTGCACACATAAGCAATGCATCCAAAACACCCTTTTGGATTAATCTTCACTTCTTAGCACATACAAAATTAAAAACCTAAAAACCTTTATCAAAAAATTAGAACCTTTACCTATGGGTCATAAAAATAGTACTCAACCTTCTGTACTCTTCAATCCATCCACTAAGCACACTCACTCAATTAGCCTCTAGGGCTTACTCACTCAATCTACCCCTTTTAGACTCATTAGGTCTAATGACCCATGTTTTCACCTTCATCACCTTAATCAGACAATCATGATTGATAATTTTCACTCTCTTTTGGTCCTCAATTAATTTTAACTTCTCTTTCAAAGGTTTTCTCCTTCACTTGTCTCCACACACAATTAGCATAAATAGGCTAATTAGGCCTTGTACTTATATCACACTCTTGGTCTAACCTATCTTGGTCAGCCAAGATATTCACCAAATCTGTTTAACACATGAAATAGGTTCATATACATGATAAATATGATAAAAAAAACTAAAATTTTTGGTAATTACCTCATTATCTTGAAACCTCCATTGGGACTAGTTAAGACCTAAAGCAATTAGGCCTTCGAATCCACACGTTACACGTTGAACCTATTGGACCACCTTAATCATATACCAATGCTTAAAAAACTTCATATTTAACATTAATAGGTCCCTTATATAATACATATGGGTCTAAAATACTTGAAACTCCATTTCACACTTCAAATGAAGCTTTTTAGCCTACTTGCTCTTTAGGCCTTCTTACACATAAAACATTATCTTCTAGAACTAAATCCTAATTTAAATTTTTTCACATAACCTCATGAAAAAATAATATTTATAAATCCTCCATGACCTAAAAAACATCACTAAATTCATTTTTAAACATCACATAGGCCAAACAACTTCAAACCAACTCTCTCAAGGTGACTACTCAAACTGGTCACACATAGTCAAAATACAATCAAAGTATTTTGGATCTTCACATATGAATATGTGAAAAATAAGACAAAAAAACTTATCATAAATATTTTGTATTTATAAAACAACTTCAAATTCATTTTATGATCCAACACTACTCAAATAACCTCCAACTTACCTCTGTAAGATGGTCACTCAATCTACCAATGTATTCAACAAACATAGTCAACTTATAAGTGATTATTCATACTAAATATGGATTTTTAAAGCCTCAAAAATACACATATAAGGTCTTAATGGATTATAAAACACTCTCCAATAGTTTTTTAATATTTAAACATCAAGACACTATCAATAAATCGTCAATTACCCTTACCAGGTCACTTGTAAAACTCGGTCAAAAATTTAGTCAATTTAGACCTTAATATATTTTATTTTACATAAATTAAAAAATTTTAAATCACTTATATGGATTTTCCTTGAGGTCATCTTCAAATTTTATTTTTACATCACCTTCAAATTTTTCCAAGATCAAAATATATTAGCAAAATACTATAATCTAGTTTTTCCCTTTGCTAATTCAAATGCCAATGGTCACTGTGTAATGCAAATCTTCTAGATACATGTCTTCATCTAGTCCTCCTTAGAATATATATCAAATTAATTATATTAATATCCTTTGGACTATCTTTATATTTATATTTCATCACTCACAATTTATCTTAGATCCTTTCTTCTGAGATCAAGCCACTTGGTAGCCTCATGTGCCTTCCACTACCCTACAATTAGTCTCTAATGAAATTATACCACTTGGCAGCCCCACATGCCTTCTGAGCATGATTTTAATTCTTAAATTAATAACACCATTTACCTTTGATCTATTCTACCAATATTGAGACATGTGGCATCCCCATGTGCCTTCTATTGACCCTACTTGTCAGACTCAATGTGCTTATGCCACTTGGCAATTCTACATGCATTATAAGCACCCTAGTAATTTTTTGAATTGATACGCACCATTGGATCACTATATAAAAACATAAAATGATCCATTGGATTCTTATTTGGTCATATTGAATTCTCCAAATATATCTTCATCTCCTGATTAAAATCTCATCATACATCTTTGATATCACAAAATTGGCTAAGTATTAGAACATAGTGAACTCTATCTAAGAAGCCAAATTTGCACCTTAATAAAAATTTATATGATCCATGTACAAAACTAAAAATTTAGCCATATGATATCCCCACATAATTGAATATATCCATGTATCAAATTACTCTTGAAACCTTCACACATGTGAAATATGATGTTATCAAATTGCTTACTCAGCTTTATCTACCAAGATGACTACTTGAACCTAGACCTTCCTATGACTCCTTTGATAAATTTTTTTCACTTTAATAATCACTTAAATTAATCATAATAACCTATAGGTTATCTAAAACATGTCCATACCATCAATATCATCCATCAATTTCCTCATTAAGTCAAATATTAAAGATCCATGTAGGAACAATGAAGCTCATTGAAGCACACTTTGTCATTGTCATTATATCATATATGAAACCTCATAAACATCAAAAAATTTCCCCATTGTCATTTATGTCAAACACCAATAAAAATATTATTCTTAGACTCTATCTCTCTCTTCAAGTTCTTTATCCCCCTTTGACATAATGATAAAGTGTACTCAAATTTTGATCTTGTAGACCTAAAAATAAATTTCAATGACCAATAATAGGAAATTACCATCTCTAATATATGATAAAAACTACCCATAATATTATGCATACCTATTTTTACCTTAGGCTTCTCAAACGTGCTCCATGACTACACTCTTATTTGATCATACATATCTTCTATGAAGACAAAATGTACGTGACTATTAAAAGTTTCATGAAATTACCTAAAACATTAAGAGGGACTACCCCTAAGTCACATAATATTATGCACCCTTTTGATCATCTTTAGACCATTTCTAATAAATATGAATCAATATAATTGCCTAGTTTGTGATACTTGTGGTTTTACTCCTAGCCTTTGCCTAGTGTGATGTGACATGTTTTCATAACACCTATATATTTTTTTGAATTATTTGCATATTTATGTTTAGTTAATATATGGATATATTTCATCAAAAATAAATACATTGTCAAAAACACATGACTTGGTTTGATCAAGTCACCATACAAATATGTTAGAAATCATAATTGTAGCATACATCTTCATATCTCCACCATGACTAAGGTATCTCACATATGTTCCCCCTCACATAATTTACAGCTCTTCAAGCCTCTCAAACTATCTGAGCTATCCACTCCCTAACTCCATGCTCCACTTGGATCATGATATCTTCAAAAAGACTTATCAATAAACTAAATCTACTAGTAACTCTTCAACACTATCCACATGCAATCAATATCCCTATGAATGTTATAAACATACTAACTAAGAGGAATGGGGTGAATCAATGATGAAATAAATTTATCTTCAATTTCAATTCTTCAAACTCTTAACCATTCATCATAATCATTCATGAAGCATATAAACCATTTGTTGTAATGAACAAAGAAAACTATGCAAGATCAAAACACATAACACATGAACTATGTGGAAAACCCTCATAGGGGAGAAAACCTACTTGAAAAAATATTGTTAATACTATCTTATAAATGTATTTCCTTAATTTATATCATCACCAACTAATTACGGAACACACACCTCTCAATTTAGTCAAGTACCCACTTGGCCTTTAGCTAGCACTAACTAACAAGGAGGCTACAACCTCTTAGATGATTAAGAACCAACTCAATCACCTCCAAAATTATTTACACCTCTGATCTAATTTATTACACACCTTATTATAGTATTATATTTTAATAACACCTAAAAACCTACATTCCTATCTCATAAATCCTCTTCCTCTTCTACATCACTCAACTAGACAAATAAACTCATCTAGGTTTGAAACAAGCAATCCAATTAGCTCACCACCTTTAAAACCACTATCTAATCTTCATGAAATTTTAAAAATTTTATTTTTATGCTTTTCATTCCATTACATACTTATTCAAACTCTCATACCATTCAATTCACTCTAAAATTATCAAAACTTTTATACTAGGTCACCAAAGCAAAATATGCCTAATAACCTTGAAATAAATCTTCTTACTTGCTCATGACCTACAAAAAAAATGTTAGACCCTTGTCACATATTCAACATGATTTTATTATAGTTTTAATATCCTCTTACCTTTTTAAAAATTAATATATAATTTTTTTCACATCCCAATTCTCTAACTAGTATAATGAGGCCAAAATAGCCTACTACATAAACATGATTCTTTCTCCAATCAATCTTGGTCAGCTACAACACTTTAATTAACCATTAATGATTCTCTCCCACTTTGATAAAATAAAAATATATATTATGACACATCACATACAATATACATTAACCAATTAGGTCATCAATACTTCAAATGGTTCAAAACAACACACTAGGCTTAAACAAGACCTAAGGTCATAACCCTCCATTAGCCTACATGTTACACTTAGATACCAATAGCCCTGAACCAAATATGGCACCATTTAAAACACTTTAACATAATTTAATCCATTCCATATTTATGTTTAAAAATTTATGCAAAACATTAAAGTTAGTCACTCACCTTATGAAACCTCTTTTAGCCTTCAATAGTTCCTATGGAGACCTAATTCACCTTCATTTAACACTTTAAGACACTATGATCTAGATGGCCCTTATAAATGACCCAAAAAATTTCCATAATTTTACCTTAATTCTCTATTATCATTTTTCATTCTTAATAAACATCAAATCATTTGCTCATACTCTAAAACCTCTATTAGGTCTTAAAGACCTATTAGGCTTAATTAGCTCAATAATATTGTCTTCATAAAAAATGCTCAAACTAATTAAATATAAACTTTACATGTACAATTTACATATGTATGTAAATATCAAAACCTTAATAACATCATATAATCCATAATACACATTTATTCATCCTTCAAATGCTCATAAACACCCTTAAAAAAAGCATATTCAAACATGCAATAATTACAATCAACAAAAGTCAACTTTGACCTAACATAACTTTATATGTATGGACATTAAAAACTCCAAATCACTTTTATTATGATATATGTAGTATAATTAAATTTTAATTTTATATAAATGATATTTTATCAATACTTTCTCCTTTACAATCATTTCCTTGCACCCTGGTTTATTAAAGAAAAACATAGTTAACAATAGTCAACTCACATGCAATAAATGCAATTTTATGACCAGTCAAACCTCTTAATAAATTTTATAGGATATATATTTACATTCTATACAACTTTTATTTTTACAATACCATAAAATTCATCCATTATAAAAATCTATAAAAAAAATATTACTAACTAGTTTTCCTTTGTTCACTTGATATTTGAAATTTAGCTAAGTATAGAAAACAATGAAATTTGCCTACGAGACCAACTTTGCACCACCATAAATTTTTATAGACACCATATCAAAACCTAAAATTTTAAAAACATTATATAGGAATAAATATGAATAAACCCATGTGACCAAGTTCTTATGACACCTTTATAAGAGTGAATGATGATGTTATCAATCTGTTTACTTAGAAAGATCTACCAAGTTGACTAGGAGATGACTCAGATCACCTAGACCTCCACAAGACTATTCCAATGGATTCCTTTAGCTTCCATAATTACAAAAATAAATCTTTACCCCTCATTTTATCCCTCAAACATGGTGTATCACCTCAAAGGCATGCACACATGATATGCACTCTCAAATCTACTTGTAACCTATCACTTTGTCATTAATGCATTATGTACTAAGATCACCTTGACATCAATGAAAATCAATCCTTCTCAATAACATTATCAAAAATATCCCCCTTTTTCATTTATTGGAAACACCTGTTATATTTCCCTCTCCCAAAGTGAATAATTCCTTTATTCTAAACTTTCTCCCCCTTTGGCATTAATGACAAAGGGTCTCTTCCTCAACATGCCAACTTGATCCTTAGACCTGTCAAACTATTCATAGATATTAGAAATCTCCCCCTAACATCATAATCATCTCATATAATTTTTTATAAAACCATAATCAACCATAGAATCTCCTTTTAATTTAAACATCTCATATATGTTCGCCCTCACTCTATGCATACCTTACATATTATCAATTGAAGAGAACATACCTCTATCTAAATTTCTCCTTGATTATTGGCTTATATATAACATTACCAAAATTCACATACTCCTCAATAAACTTGAGTTATCTCCCCCTAAATCTATATTTTATCTAAACAAAACTAAAATATTAAAAAACATACACAAACAAACTCTTTCACAAGAACATACCTTGAATGGAGCCATCTTCATCCACACATAGGTTACCAAAACTATCCAATATCCTTTCATGAGACAATATAGTTAAATGATGATCTTATTGGGCCCAAATTACTTATTTTTAATGGTATACAAACCTTATTATATGAATTAAAAACTCACAACTGAATTGAATAATAAGAACATGCTCAACAAACCTTCTCATATGAAAAGCAACTAAATTTACTTGAATCCATGCTTGTAAGAGCTCTTCAAGCTACCAATATAAACAATTTATCTCATTAGGCCATCTATGGATGAAATATGATTGAATTCATACATTACTTATACTAAAATTTGAAATTGCCTTCCCAAGCTTGGTCCCTCAATGACCTTTATCTTGCACAAGAAAAGATACTCCTTTCGTAGGTCACTTCAAAGATATATATTGCAAACACAGATACATAAATTGAAATTCTCATATATTTTCACCAAGGGCCTACCTCTAGCACACCATAAACTCATTTAATATTTTTATATCATCATTTTATACCAACTCACCAAGTTTGGTGATCCAGCTCATTGTGTAACCCAAGATACACCATGTCAAGGTTTTCTTGCATTAAAACCCTTATGCCAACCAAGGATACTCAAAGTAATATCTTCTTTAACAAACAACTTCAGATCTTCAAATATATTATAATATATTTGAATAGGTGATATACATATTTCACAAGCTTTAAATCAATTGAAATAATCCATCCTCAAATATATGCATACCAACACGAAGAACATACCTTGACCCATTGACTAGTCTCTCACTTGTCAACCTTGTAACACCATTCCACGATGCTTCAAATGATTGAGTAATCCCTATATGAATCCTAATAGAGACACCTCACCTATAAAGGTACTTATAACACCTAAAACTTAGGATATTCCCAAGTTTCCATACTCTCACTAGTTTGTTTATCTTTCCTAAACCTCTTCATAGTCTTGATTGACTCATCCATCTTCTCTTTGACTCCCTTGTCAACATAACTTGATAAATAGTATTATTATCTTGCCTTCATATCTACCATAAAAATAAAACCATCTTGTCTAATATTCTCATCAACAAATTCATTCTTGGTCTCAATTTGATTTCTCTTAATAGTATTAGGTCTCCATATCTATGTATGACCTCTTCCTTGCACACTAAGAGCTCCATACACATTGATAAGAGATTAGGATCTCTTTGGAAAGCAATTTCAATATGACCAACTCTATGACATTTAAAATAAATAATATCATTCATACCTTTTTCTTTATTATGTCTATTATCTCATTTTGATAAGTTACTTCTCCTTTTGTAATCTCTTGCAATGTGACCAAACTCTTAGCAAGCATAACATTGATTATGAGATGAATTGACAAACCTCATAGCATTTCTCTGACTTTCTAGTCTTCTCACCTTATTTTCCATTCTATCATCCTTATTTCCTTGATTTTTTTCTCTTGTTCAACCTTTCTCATTTTTACTTCTAGCTTCTAATGCTCAAACTTGCTCATTTTGACCACTAGCTTCTCATGCTCAACATTCAAGGATCCTAGCTTGGTTTACAATTGATCACACTCATCCTTATTTGACCTCATACTTGAATTTTAATCCTCTAACTAATTCTTAAGATCATGAATAGTCATCTTATCCTTTTTTATTTCTAAGGCTATATTAGAATTATAGACACATACCTTCTCGTTAAGAGCTTCCATAAAACTCACCCTTACATTAACATCTTCTAATTGAAATTTGAGATCATTAATAGCCTTCTCAACTTATTTATCCATCATGACCTTATCACTATTCAAGGCAAATATATTATACTCATAAGTTTTATCCATAAACCTCAACTCTTGATTTTATTTCCTTAGTTGCTTAGCCATTTTGTGCTTCAAGGACCACCTTCTACTTGTCAAGCCTTCCTAAAGGACCTACTATAATACCAATTATCATAAGCAAAATCACTAAAAGGTGGGGGGAGGGGGGGTTGAATCAGTGATGGAATAAAATAAAATTCAATTCCAATTCTTCAAACTCTTAACCATTCATCATAATCATTCATGAATAATATAAACCATTCGTTGTAATGAACAAAGAAAATTATGCAAGATCAAAACACATAACACATAAATTATGTGGGAAACCCTTATGGGGGAGAAAACCCACTCAAAAGAATATTTGAAATACTATCCTATAAAGTTATTTCTTTAATTTATATCATCACTAACTGATCAAGGAGCACCCACCCCTCAATTTAGTCAATCACCTACTTGACCTTCAGCTAGCACCAACTAGCAAGGAGGCTACAACCCCCTAGATGATCAAGAACCAAATCAATCACCTTAAAAATAATATCAACCTATGATATGATGTATTAAATACCTTATGATGGTATTCTCTTTTTATAACACCTATAAAATTGACTTTATACCTCATACAAGCCTCTTCCTCTTCTACATCACTCAACTAGACAAATGGACCTATCTAGTTTTGAAACAAGCAATCTAATTAGCTCACCACCTTCAACACCATTGTCTAATATTCATGACATGTTAAATATGTTATTTTTATTCTTTTAATACCCTTACATAATTATTCAAACTCTCATATCATTTACTTCACTCTTTAATTATTAAAACCTTTATACTATGTCACCAAAGCAAAATAGGCCTAATAACCTTGAAACAAATCTTCTTAATTGATCATGACCTAAAAAAAATAATACTATATCCTTGTCACATATTCAATATGAATTTATGATAGTTTTCATATCTTCTTACCCTTCTAAAAATTCATATATATTTCATTTCACACCCCAATTATCTAACCAACACAATGAGTCCAAAATAGCCTACTACATAAACATGATTATTTCTCCAATCAATCTTGGTTGGACACAACACTTTCCTTAACCCTTAAGGATTCTATCCCAATTTAATAAACATAAAAATATATATTATGATACATTATATACAATATACTTTAACTCATTAGATTTACCATACTTCAAATGGCTCAAAACAACACATTAGGCTTAAGTAAGACCTAAGCAATAAACCCTCCATTAGGCCACACGTTACACTTAGATACCAATATCCCTTAACCAAATATGAAACAATTTAAACAATTTAACATAATTTCTTCCATTAATTTTTATGTTTAACAAGTCATACAAAACTTTCAATTCACTCACCCACCTTATGAATTCTCTTTTAGCCCTCAATCCTTCAATATGTCCCTTGGAGACGTAATTCACCTTCATGTAACACTTTAAGCCACTATGGTCCATATGGCCCTTATAAATGACCCAAAATACTTAAATAACTTTAACTTAATTCTATATGATAATTTTACATGCTTTATAAACATTAAATCATTCATGCATACTCTAAAACCTCCATTAGGTCTTAAAGACATATTAGGCTTAATTATCCCAAAAAAACTACCTTCACAAAAGACTCTCAAACTAACTGAATATAAAATTTCCATGTACAATACAAATATGGATATAAATATAAATACCTCAATAAAATAATACAATCCATAAGATACTTTATTCATCCTCCAAAGGCTCATAAACACCCCTACAAGAAGCCTACTCAAACCTACAATAATTGCAATCAATGAAATTCAACTTTAACTTGAAATAACTTCACTTGAATGGACATTGAAAAATCCAAATCACTTTTAAGATTATATATATATATATATATATATATATATATATATATATATATATATATATATACATACATATAGACATACATACATACATACATACATACATATATATATTATGTATATATATATATGTATATATAGATATATATATATATGTATATATATACATATATATACATACATATATGTATATATATATATATATATATATATATATATGTATGTATATATATATATGTGTATGTATATATAATATGTGTGTGTGTGTGTGTGTGTGTGTGAATGTGTGTGTGTGTGTGTATATATAGATATAGATAGATAGATACATACATACATACATACATATATATATATATATATATACACATACATACATACATACTTTTTTATCTATAAGCATTTATTTACACCCTGGTTTATTAAAAAAAGCCAACAATAGTCAAATCTCATGTGTAATAAATAAAATTATACGACCAGTCCAAACTTATAATCAATTTTCCTAGATATTAATTAAAGTAATATACCAATTTTATTTTTTTTTAAACATAAAATTAATCCTTTATACAAATTTATAAACAAAATACTACCGAATGGTCTTCCTTTGTTCACTTGATATTGTAAATATAGCTAAGTATGGAAAATAGTGAAATTTGCATGGGAGACCAACTTTCCACCACCATAACCGTTGATAGACACTATATCAAGTACTTAAATTTTAAAAACATGATATGGGAACAAATATTTACAAACCCATGTGACCACATTCTTTTGACACCTTCACACGTGTGAATGTTGATGTCATCAATCTGCTTACTCAGGAAGATATACCAAGTTGACTAGGAGATTACTAAGATCACCTAGACCTTTACAAGACTATTCCAATGAATTAATTTCACTTACATAAGTACAACAATAAATTATTACCCCTAATTTTACCCCTCAAACATGGTCAATCACCTCAAGGGCTTGCACACATGATAAACACTCTCAAATCCACTTAGAACCTATCAATTTGTCATTAATGCATTATGTACTAAGATCACCTTGACATCAATGAAAATCAATGCATATCAATAAAATTATAAAAAATATTCCCCTTTATAATTTATGGAAAGAATGTTTGATAATTATCTCTTAAAATGAATAACTCCTTCATTCTGAACTTTCTCCCCCATTGACATTAATGACAATGGGTCTCTTCCTCAACATGCCAACTTGATCCTTGGACCTGTCAAACTATTCACAGAGCTTATAATCTACCCCTAACATCATAGTAATTTCATATAACCTTTTCTTAAACCATAATCAACCATACAATGTCCTTTTAATTTAAACATCTCACATATGCTCCCCCTCACTCTATGCATACCTTGCATATTATCAATTGAAGAGAACATACCTCTATCTGAATTTATCCTTGATTCTTGGCTTATAGAAAACATGCCCAAACTTCACATAATCACAAATAAACCTGATTTATCTCCCTCTAACTCCATATTCCATCTGAAAAAACCAAAATATTTCAAACATACACAAGCAAACTCTTTCACAAGAACATACCTTAAATGGAGCCATATTCATCCACACATAGGTTACCACAATTATCCAACATCATTTAATGAGAAAACCAAATTAAATGATAATATTATTGGTCCCAAATTAATTATTTCAATGGTATAAAAACCTTCTTATATGAATAAAATAATCATAACTGATCTGAAAAATAATAACATGCTCAACAAACATTCTCATATGAAAAGCAACTAAATTTACCTGAATCAATGCTTATAAGATCTCTTCAACCTACCAATATGATCAAGCTACTTCATTCGGCCATATATGGATGAAATATAATTGAGTTCATACATTAATTTTTATTAAATATAAACCTAACTTCCCAAGATTGGCTCTTCAAGGACCTCTCTCTTGCACAAGAAAAGATACTCCTCTCCTAGGTCACTTCAAAGAGATATATTGCAAACAAAGATACATAACTTGAAATTATCATACCTTTACACCAAGGGCATACCCATATCTCACTATAACCTAATTTATTACTTTTATATCATCATTTTACACCATCTCACCATGTTTGGTGATCCAACTCATCATACAACCCAAGATACACCATGTCAAGGGTTTCTTGCATTAGAACCCTTATGCCAATTGAGGATACTCAAAGTAAGATCTTCTTCCACAAAAATATTTAGATATTAAAATATATTTTCATATATTTGAATAGGTGATATACATATTTCAAAATATTTAAATTAATTTCAATAATCCATACTCAACTATATACATAGCAAGATAAAGAACATACATTGACCCATTAACTTGTCTCTAACTTATCAACCTTGCAACACCATTCCATGATGCTTAAAATGATTGAGTAATTCCTATATGAATCCTTATAGAGACACCTAACCTATAAAACTTGAAAATTATGAGATTACCAAGTCTCCATACTCTCACTATTTTTTTTGTCTTTCCTAAGCCTCCTCATAGGTTTGATTGGCTCATCCATCTTCTCTTTGACTCCCTTGTTAACATACCCTAATAAATAGTATTCTTGTCTTACCTTCATATATACCATAACAAAAAAACCATATTGACTGATATTCTCATTAACCAATTCATCCTTGGTCTCATCTGATCTCTCTTAATAGTCTTAGGTTTCCATATCCATGTATGACTTCTTCCTTGCAGACTAGGAGCTTCATACACCCTATTTTGCCTTGAGAACTTGTTTAATCTATTTCTATAATATTTTGAAATATGACCAACTCTATTAAATTTTAAACAAAAAATATCTTTCATACCTTTTTATTGACGATTTATATTACCTCTTTTTGATAAGTTACTCCTCCTTTTGCAATCTCTAGCAATGTGACCAAACTGATTGTAAGCATAACATTGATTATGAGATGAATTGACAAACCACATGGCATTAAGATGACTTGATGGTATTCTCACCTTATTTTTCATGATATCATACTTATTTAATTGATTTTATTTATATTTATCAACCTTGATAAATTTTACTACTAGCTTCTCATGCTCAAACTTGCTCATTTTGACCACTAGCTTCTCATGCTCAACATTCAGGGATCTTAGCTCAGTTTTTAATTGATCACACTCATCCTTATTTTCCATCAAAATTGAATTTTTAGCCTCTAAATTATTATTAAGATCATTAATAATCATATTATCCTTTTTTATTTCTAAGGCTACATTATAATTATAGATACATACCTTCTCCTTAAGAACCTTCATAGAACTTACCCTTACATTAATATCTTCTAGCTGAAATTTGAGATCCTTAATAGCCTTATCAACCTATTTATCCATCATGACCTTATCACTCTTCAAATTAAAAATATTGTCCTCATAATGCTTAGTTATAGACCTCAACTCTTGATTTGATTTCCTTATTTTCTTAGCCATTTTGTGCTTCAAATACCACCTTCTAGCTATCAAGCCTTCCTGAAGGACCTACTATGATACCAATTATTAGAAGCACAATAATTAGGAATAAGGGTGAATTAGTGATTAAATTAAATAAACTAAAATTAAAATTCTTTAAACTCTTAACTATTCATCATAATCATTTATGAAGCATATAAACCATTCATTGTAATGAATAAAGAACACTATGCAAGATCAAAACACATAACACATGAATTATGTAGGAAACCCTCATGGGGGAGAAAACCCACTTGAAAAAATATTTAAACTACTTTCTTATAAATTTATTTCTTTAATTTATATCATAACTAACTGATCAAGTATCACCCCCCCCACCCCCCACCTCAATTTACTCAAGCACCCACTTAACATTTATCTAGCACCAACTAGCAAGGAGGCTACAACCCCCTAAATGATCAACAACCAACTCAATCACCTCAACACTAATATCCACCTCTAATATGATGCATTACACACTTTATTATGGTCTTATATTTTTTTAACACCTAAAAACCTGCCTTTCTACCTCATATAATCATCTTCCTCTTTTACATCACTCAACTAGACAAATAGACCTATCTAGCTTTGAAACAAGCAATCCAATTAGCTCATGACCTTTAGAAAAAATTTATTATATTCATGACATATTAACAATGTTATTATGATTATTTTAATTCCTTTAAACATTTATTCAAACTCTCATATCAATCACTTCACTATTTAATTATCAAAACCTTTATACCAGGTCACCAAATTAAAATAGGCCTAATAGCCTTGAAATAAATCTTCTTACTTACTCATGACCTTCAAAAAATAATGTTATAAAATTTTCATATATTTAACATGATTTTATTATATTTTTAATATCCTCTTACCCTTCTAAAAATTCATATACACTCCATTTCACACCCCAATTCTCTAACTAGCATAATGAGGCCAAAATAGCCTACTACATAAACATGATTCTTTCTCCAATCAATCTTAGTTAGCTACAACACTTTCCTTAAACCTTAAGGATTCTATTATAGTTTAATAAATATAAAAATATATCTTAGGACATGTAACATATAATATACATTAACTCATTAGGTTGCCCATACTTTAAATGGCTCAAAACAACACACTAGGCTTAAACAAGACCTAAACAATTAGTCATCCATTAGGCCACACATTACACTTAGATACTAGTAGACCTTAACAAAATATGGATCCTTTTTAAACATTTAAACATTTTACTCCATGAAATATTTATTTTGAAAAATTCATAATACACTTTCAAGTCACTCGCTCACCTTATGAAACCTCTTTTATCCCTCAAACCTTTAATAGGTCCTATGGAGACCTAATTCACCTTCATGTAACACTTTAAGTCATTAGGGTCCATATGGCCCTTACCAATGACCCAAAACACTTTATTAAATTTATATTCATTATCTATGACAATTTTCCATGCTTAAGAAACATCAAATCATTCGATCATACTCTAAAACCTCCATTAGGTCTTAAAGACCTATTAGACTTAAGTAGCCCAAAAACACTATCTTCACAAAAGAGGCTCAAACTAACTGAATATAAAATTTCCATGTACAATCAACATATGAATGGAAATATTAATACCTCAGTAACATTATGAAATCCATAATGCACCTTTATTCAGACTCCAAAGGCTCCTAAACACCCATGCAAGAAGCCTACTTAAACTTGCAATAATTATAGTCAACAAAAGTCAACTTTGACCTAAAAAAATTCACCTATATAGATAGTAAAAAATATTTTCACCCTAGTATATTCAAAAAAACATAGTCAACAACTAAAAAAAATTCACCTGTATAGATAGTAAAAAATATTTGCACCATAGTTTATTCAGAAAAAACATAGTTAATAATAGTCAACTTTCACGTGCAATAAATACAAATGTACAACCATTCAAACATCCTTATCAATTTTCTTGGATATGATTTGAATTCATATACCAATTTTATTTTTACACCACCATAAAATTCGTCCATTATCAAAATATATAAACAAAATACTAATGACTAGTTTTCCTTTGTTCACTTGATATTGCAAATTTGGCTATGTATGGAAAATAGTGAAATTTGCCTAGGAGACCAAATTTACACCACCATAAAATTTTTTAGACACCATATCAAGAAATTAAATTTTAACCACATTATCTATGCACAAATATTAAAAAACCCATGTGACCACATTATTTTAACACCTTCACATATGTGAATGTTGATGTCACCAATCTATTTACTTAGGAAGATCTTCCAAGTTGACTAGGAGATGACTAGTATTACATAAACCTTCACAAGACTATTCCAATGGATTCCTTTCACTTCCATAAGTAAACCAAGAAATCATTACCCCTAATTTTCCCCTCAAATATGGTCAATCACCTCAAAGTCTTGAATACATGATATGCACTCTCAAATCCACTTAGAACTTATCACTTTGTCATTAATGCATTATATACTAAAATCACCTTGACATCAATGACAATAAATGCATCTAAAGAACATTATCAATAATGAAACCACCAATATATCTCATATATTCATTATATCAACTTAAAAAATTGAATTATACATGAAGAACTCTCATATGGATCTCAAAATAATTGCCATTTATCATTTACAAGTCGTCATGGTTTAAAACCTTTTTAAAGCACTCTCATGAAACTATCTCATCTTTATAACACTCTGAACTCCATGATAGACACAAATTGGAATATACATAACTTTTATACCTTATTCATGATATAGAATATATTACAACAAATTACCCTCATCCTCCATATTAACCTTTTTTCAGTCTTCCAACATTTGATCAATCAATTTAAGCAATAGAAATTGACAAGTTCTTATCTTCAGGACCAAAAACCCTAAACACATCTTCAGTATAATAAAATAGGATAAAAATAATTTTTTATAGAAATATAACATTTTAAAAATCACCATCCTTGAGTAGACACCTAATGACCTCTATTCCCTCCCTGTAGACCTTTCACACATAACTTTATTCTTTACCATATTGACCAACTAGACCATCCATCAAATATTAACCAAAAATTTGATATTAGGATCATTGTCCCTAAATATTTATTATAAATCATTCCATCACAACACTTTATAGAAGCTACATAAAACTCATTTCTCCCCCTTAACCAAGCATATCTTCTCATGACCTTTCTTGTCCTATAATATCAGCCAAAAATCAACTATCATCCACTATGCTTCCTTTTACTGACAAGTGTCTCCTTGAAGCCTATAAAGAGACACCCCTAACCCAAAATGTCCTATAATAATCTAAAAATATGAGTTTCCCATAACTCCTCATATTCTTTCTCCTTAGATAACTTTAATTTATTCTTCTTCTTCTTATTTTCCTTGATTGAATTGACTTGTTTATGTTCTTTATAATTCTATAAAAGAGATTTATTTTAGAAAATATTTAAATATGACCAACTTGATGACAACTAAAACAAATAACATCATTCATACCTTATACTTGATAAACATTATGAATCTCAACAAATATACCATCTTGCTTCTTAGGTTCATTTTGCTCAAGATTAATGTCTTAGGTCTCCATACTTGGGTTAGTATTTTCCCATGCATTCTAGGGAAGAATATAGTAATATTTCCCATGTCATGACAATTATAGTAGACTATATCATTCATACCTCCAGCTGACCAACTACTCTTCCTTTTACAATTTCTTGCCTTATGACCAAAAAGCTTACATGTAAAATAGTGACCATAAAATGAACTTTCATACCTTATAGCATTTGTTTTCCAATCAATATTTTCACCTTCTTGTCTTGATTTGACTTCTCTTTCTATTTCTCATTCTTTTTTATCTTTACAATAATTTTCTCATGCTCATCCTTCAATGAATCTAGCTTGGTCTTCAACTGAACACTCTCATCTTCTTTATCTCTCATACTTGAACTTGTATCCTCTAATTAAATTATAAGATCTTAGATGGTATTCTTATCCTTATTAGCTTATTTAGTCATGTCATCCTTCAATATACATGCTTTCTCTTAAATAACATTTATAGAATAAAGATTGGACTTCAAATCATCATGCTCACCTTGATTTGAACTCAACTTGGCATTTATCTCTTATAATTGATTTTTGAGATGTCTGCATTCTTCCTCTTTTTAACTGAGATTAATATGTGTAACTCTTAATTTATCCTTAATAATGTTGATCTTCTCTTTATCATGTTTTGATCTTGAACTTGCCTTCAATGATTCTAGCTCCTTATTGAGTTTGATTCACTCATCCTTAATATACTTAAAATTTGAGGCCATGATATTATTTTGATTCTTCTTGATCATAATCACTCATCTTACCTCTTTACTTATAAAAAATATATTGTACTGATTTTAATTTTCTTCACTTGATTTTAGACATGCATAAGTAGCCTCTAATTGATCCTTCAACTCTTGATTCTCTTTCTTTAATTGATTAGCCATATTCTGGTGCTTAGGATCATCTTTAGGATGTTAGACCTACTCCAAAATGACGTTATTTGATACCAATTATTAGAGGTACAATCATATAGAGGAGGTTTAATTAGTGATGTTAGATAATCCAATTCAATTCCTAACTCTTAAACATTCAACACATACAATCATGATTAATATAAATTAACCATTACAATGAACAAGGAAGATATCAAAATATTAAGCACATAACACATGATATATGTGGGAAACCATATTGGGGGATAAAAACCATAGAACCCTGCAAGATGGACTACATTCCTATAATAGCAAGATCTAAATTTATACCAACACCAACTAATAAAGGAACACCCATCCTTTATTTTAGTGAGACACCCATCCCATAAGGAGGAACCAACCCCTTAGGAAACCAAAAACAAACCTAGATACCTTGATCTAATATCCACTTCTGATTTGATGTCTTCTACACCTAATGATGGACTTATCTTAATTTCACTATTTCCCCTTTACACTCTCACAAACTTGTACACACAAGCAATGCATCCAAAACACCTTTTTATATCACTTTTCCCTTCTTATCACATAAAAAATAAAATAAAAATTCAAAAACCCTATCATAATAATATAAACATTACCTTTAGTTCATGCACACAATACTCAACCTACTCTACTCTTCAATCCATCCAATAAGCACACTCAATCAATCAACCTCTAGGGCTTACTCACTCAATCTACCTCTTCTAGGCTCATTAGGTCCAATGACATACGTGTTAACCTTGATAAAATATTCATGAATGATCCTATTTTCTATATATTAGTCCTCAATTACCTATACCTTATCTTTCAAAGTTTCTCTCCTTTACTTGGCTCCATACACACTCAACTAGCACAAATAGGCCAATTAGGCCTTGTACTTATATCACACTCTTGGTCCAACCTATCTTGGTTGGAAAAGATATTTAAATAATTTATTTCACCATGAAATAAGTTTATAAAAATGTTACATATGATATCCACACACTACAAAGTTTGGTTATTACCTCATTGGCCCCAAACCTCCATTGGGCCTAGTTAAGACATAAAGTAATTAGGTCGTCGAATACACATGTTACACTTTAAATCTCTTGGACCATGTTAAAAATCTAAAAATGATTTATAAACTTAATAAATCACATTATTATTTCATTTATATCACACATATGGTTTTACAATTCCTGAAACTCCATTTCACACTTCAAACCAAGCCTTTTAGCCTACTCACTCTTTAGGACTGCTTACATAGAAAACACTATCTTCTAGAACTAAAGAATAGTTTCAATTTTTTCACATAAAATCATGAAAAAATAATATTTATAGGTATTAAATGACATAAAAAACATCACTAAATTCATTTTTCAACATCACATAGGCCAAACAACTTCAAACCAACTCTCTCAAGATGACCACTTAGATTGGTCACACACAGTCAAAATATAATAAAATCATTTTGACTCTCCACATCTAAATATGGGTAAATTAAGACATATAAAATATTATCATAATTTTTTTGGATTTATAAAATATCTTAAAATTAATTATATTTTCCAACACTACTCAAACAACCTCCAACTTACCTTTGCAAGATGGTCACTCAATCTGCCAGTGCATTCAACAAACATAGTCAACTTATAAGTAATTTTTCACACCAGATATGGATTTTTAAAACATCAAAAATCCACATAGATGGTCCTAATGGTTTTTAAAACACCCTCCAATATTTATTTCATCTTTAAACCTCAATATACTATCTATAAATCTTTAATTACCCTTCTTGGGTCACTTGCAGAACATGGTCAAACCTTCCATCAACTTTGGAGATTAATATATTTGACTCTAAATATATTAAAACTTTATAAATCACTTATTTTTATGATCCTTTAATTAATATTCAACTTTTATTTTTACATCACCTTCAAATTCATCCTAGATCAAAATATATTAGCAAAATATTATAGACTAGTTTTTCCCTTTGCTAATTCAAATACCAACAGTCACTGTGTAAGGTAAATACTGAAGATACATGTCTTAATCTCATGATACATGAAATCTAGATAAAAAATTATCCATAAATATCCTCTATTGTATATTTATATTTATCTTTAATTGCTCACCATTAATCTTAGCTCATTGCTTCTGAGATCAAGCCACTTGGCAGCCCCGTGTACCCTATTGTCAGTCTCTAGTGAACTTCCACCACTTAATAACCCCGTGTGCCTTTTGATCATCCTTTGAATTATTTAATTAATATAAAACATTTATATTATATATATATATATAGATACTTGGTATCCCTTCATTCTTTCTATGCACCTTACTTGTCAGAGTCAATGCACTTATACCACTTGGCAGTCCTACATGCATTCTAATCACCCTACTAACTTGTTGAATTGATACAAACCCTTGGATCACTATTATACAATATCACATGATTTTATATATCCTTATATATTCATATTGAATTCTCATCATATATATTCATTTCTTAATTAAACTCTCACTGTAGCTCTTTGATGTCATAAAATTGGCTATGTATGAGAACTTAGTGAACTTTGTCTAAGAAACCAAATTTACACCTTAATAAATTTTTATACGCTCCATGTCTAGACCTAAAAATTTAACCATATTATATTTTAAATATATTAATCCATCCATATATCAAAATACTCCTAAAACCTTCACATGTGTGAAATATGACATTATAAAACTACTTACTTAGTCTTATCTGCAAAGATGACTACTTAAACCTAGACCTTCATTGACAAATCTAATGAATTCTATTCACTTACATAATCAATCCAAGATATCATAATTCCCCATGTGGTATATAAAACATGTCCATGCCATTAATATCATCCATCAATTACTTTACTATGTAAATACTAAAAAACTATGTAAGAATAATGAACCTCATTAAAACACACTTTGTCATTGTCATTCTAGCATATATGACACCTCATCAATGTCCTTGGTCACTTTGGAGACATCAATAACAAAACTCCAACAAACTAATGGATCATTATTTTTTTTTTAGTTGAGCAACTTGGGAATATGAAACTTTGTCACTAATGTTTCTTACGAAGCATGCCAAAAACATATATGTGAGTGGATTAAATGTTGTAATTGACTGATTAGGGAGATCATAGAACCATTTTAATGCATAGTCTTTTAAATTTTGAGGTTAAAAATTGGTCAATATCTAATCAATATTTATTAATATGAATATGTTGCATGAAAATCATGTAGATTAGGCTATGGGTCACTTGTACCATCATACAAAGTAAGCTTAGATGCCATAAATCTAGATGGTGAAGGAGTTGTCACTAAGGCATGATATTGTCTAGTGGTACGTTGTTAAAGATGTAACACCTTAACCTACAGAGAATGGATCTCTGGCCTAAAATATTGTACATTTGGAGATGAGAGATATGTAAAAACCATAGGAGGTGTTTCCATTGGTTATAATTGTCTTTATATATCAAGTTTTATAATTTGAGTTTCACCCTTATTATGTGTAAACATATTAGTATCTATGAGGTTATAGGATTAACTAAGTGATGTGTTATTTATTTCCAATATAAATTACAAAATTTATGCATGATCATGGGATTGTTCAAAAAGCCTATCCATAAAAATCTATCAGATCTCATCCTTATTGATTATAACATTGTGATCATGGAGGGGAGATGTGTTCCAATTCCCCTCTTATGTATCATTATGATCTTGATTATATTTCTTGTGTTTTGATGTATTATCATTGAAGTCCACATAATCAAGATGTGAAGGATGAATTAGAGGATTTGTAACTAGCCCTTTATCCATGGTATATGTTTAGAAGGAAGTATTTTGGATATGCTCAAAATTATTACCACTAAGACTATCACTTCTTCTTAAAGGAAGAGATGTAACTTTTTATATGGCATATAGTAAAAAAAAATGGAAGAGTACTACTAAAACACAATATATGAAATATGAAAAGCCTAAAACAACAAATGGAAATATGAAAAAGAAGGATACAAACCTTAAGAGAATCTATGGATAAGGTTTTTGGTACCATTTTAAATAAGTTGGGCTCAACAAATGATTTAATTTATTTGGGAATTTATATAAAACCCTAAGTAGATAAAAAGAGATGATTATGTAAATCAGGGGAACAAATACTACAATATCAATATCCATTGATTTGAATAATAATTTATTTATTCATTTAGCCTATAAATAGCCATGAATCAAAAATGGTGTACTTACCCAAAAAATGTGAATGAAGTAGACAAGTGATAGGCTAAAAAGTGATGTAGGAGTAGATAAAAGTGTTTTAATAGAGAAAAAATGTCATAACCCTATTTGGATAGTAGCACAACACTCTTTTATGATAACACACTATAGTATTGACCTTTTGTGAAGTGTTATTAACCCCATGCAAATGATGTAGTGAAATTTGGGGAAAATCTTTGATCTATTCTAGGAAGCTTATACCTACATGATCAATAGATGTATCATCATTTTGTATTTTTTTATTGATTTCACTATGGAACCCTAAGTCTCCATGCTTTTTAGGGTTTTCAAAAATGTGAGTGTAATAAGAGTGGATTTAGTAGGGTAGGCCATACATGACCTCAAAACCCCATGTGATTAGTGTTTACTACATACCAATACATCGAAAGGGGATGAATCTTGATGTAGTTATCCCAATCTAAGTGCTAGTTTAATTGAGAGTGGTGATAGTATGCCTAAGAATGAATGTTAATTTGAATGTTTTTAGTGTGACTTGAAACTAAAAACCTGAGTAAAATTGAGCTATAGACTAATGTATATGGATGTATGAAAAAATTTGGGTAAATGGGATTAATAACCTTAATTTTCACAACTATTTTTGAGCTTGTTCATGAGAATTTCCATCTAAGGGATAAATGAATGAGATTGGTATTTATATAGTGTTCTAATGCTTATCAATACATGAAATGAGTGTAATCTAACCCTAATATATTTCAAGGAGCTGAAATATATTCTTTAAGGGTGAAATAAAGTAAAGAACAATAATGCTACCCCACTTTCCAATAGTTCATTGTGTATAGACCAAATGGGCCTCATTATTGTTTAGGTGGCTAGCACATGTGAAAAAGGATCTGGGATGCCTAGATGATGGCTCAATGTTTCTTTTAGTATTTATCAACATGTGATAGATGTGTATATAATATGGAAAATGATTAGAAGTTTCCCTAATATAAATTTAGAGATAATATAAGGATATGGTAATCTCAAGTGACACTCATTACATTAAATGACATTTTAGATGACTATATAAGCCTATTCTAGTTTTGGCTAAAGATTCTACCTCTTCTTCAATAAAGTCAATGATTTACTCATCATTTTCAAAAACTTAGAAGCTAACATTATTATTAGGTAGTACAAGTCTAACCACTAAATTCACAAGCTATTATTAATCCTTCATAACATGATGTGGAAGGTTATACTAAGATCCCATTGTAAAAAATCTATTAGCATCAAAATTTTGAGTTCTTAGCATAGCTTGAATTTTAAATTCATCAAATCCTTTAATGAGATCCAACACTCTATGTTTTTAGTCTTTAAACAAGTTTTTATTTACTACATCTTGGCTTCTAACCTAACTTATAGCTACCCATTATCACCAAACACTTGAATTACATTTATTCCTCTTTTTTATGCCAAATAGAGGCCTTGGACCAATGCCTCATATTTAGATACATTTTTAGTATAGATGAACTAAAACATATATGAGAAAAAATACTTCTCATTTTAAGAGGATATCAACATAACACCTATACAAACACCATTTATTATCCCTAAACCATCAAAAAATAGCTTCCATATACCTTCAAGTTCTTCTTGTGGCCTCATAAGATTTGGTAGAATAATCATCTTTAAGGATGTAATAGGTACCGAATCTTGTCTCTTCTACTTGATCATATGGATCAAATCCATAGTTCTCAATTGCCCACTCATCAGGTAAGATATCTAGAACCTACTCTATAGGTATGGTAGTCACATGAAAGACAACAGTCTCCTCTTGATCATACATGTGAAATTCATGGGATTTGGACTAGGATAATATGGTTCAATGTGGTCTCTACAAAAGGGCTTAGCTTTGATGGTCACTTTGGTCCCATACCTAGTCTTAAACAACATGTGTGAATAATCTTAGGATATATATCCACCCATATTTGTAGTGAAGTCCCTAGAAAGGCATATAGAAAAATAGGGAGTGAGATCTATGCCTAAAACATCTTGGGATATGGAGAGACTTAAGCAAACATTTAGGGTAAGATTAAAGTTCTTAATGATTCCAACTATTTTAACATTTCTACCATCTAACTGGATAACTCCCTTTATGATTGGAGTGTAATCTAAACCTAGCATGTCAAAAATATTCTTAAGTATAACTAGTCTACTTGTCCCAGAATAAATCATATAATTATATATGAGGTACTTACCAATAATCAAGGAGATATATAATGGAGGTGGTTTAATTATATTGACACCATCTCCTTATTTTGGTTGGCATAGGTTGGTAGGAACAATTTCTACACTTGTTTTGCATATAGGACCAAAGTGACTTAAATATTATTTCAATAATTATTTTTGGGTAGGAATGGAGGGAGCCTCCCACATAGTGATATTTAGGTTTGTTCTCTTCATTTTCTCATCTAGGTTAAAAAGGATTTATCCTCCTTTTTACTACAATTTTGGAATAAAAACATCTTCTATTTGATGTTGGCTAATTTAAGGTTGTGTTTCCTTTTAAACAACTTGATTTTCTTATGCTTTAGGTGTCTTAACAACTTATTTCTCATTGGTATCTTCATGAGGGGCTTGGGTAGTAGGAACTTGACCAAATGAAGAAGATGGCTCTCCCTCCATTTCCCTCTTTTAAACCTTATGTTATAAGCCATAGGAGTATCCCATTTTCTTTATACCTAATTATACTTCATGGCACAAAAGTCACTCTCTTTCCAATTCAAAAGAGTGTACTCACCTTGCACTTGTGCTTATTTATTCACTTATTCTCTTTGTGAATTTGGTTCACTTAATTCACCTTGAGAAGGGGACACACTTTGAACCATCAAGGATTGACTAATCACTTCATTTGGATAAAGCACCACTCATAATCTTGAACTAGGTTATATTTCATAGGTGCAATGCATTTTGAAGTGCTACCAACATTATTATTTGACTATTTAAGGGCCTAGCATGTGTAATTTTTCCTTGACTTGCCTTGATAAGGTTTTTTATTAGATTTATATAGCTGATTAAAATTAAATTATAGTCTAATATTATTATGTTACTCCATTTTAAAGTCCACTAATTCATTCCCAAATATTTGTAATAATGTCTTAAATTCATGTAACTCATTAGGAGAGGATGAAGTTGGATTTAGTTGGATATTTTATACAAGAATAGGTGCTAAAGTAAGATAAATACACATAATTTTAGGAAATAATTGTATTAGTGGTCTAAGGGAAATTTTTCCCTCTTGAATTAAACTATTTTCAGCCCTTATGGTAATGTCATATGCAAATGTTAATACAATACCTCCCATGGACTAAATCATAACAATAATACCACTATTAAAAATCCTCAAGTAGTAAAATTACACATTATTTGGATTAGACTTCACCATGGTTTGGATTATATCCAATGTTTTTTGTAACCTTAAATTAATGTACACCATGTATTCATGAGGATCTCCCTTGATGGTA
Source organism: Torreya grandis (assembly GCA_037957365.1). NCBI lineage: Eukaryota > Viridiplantae > Streptophyta > Pinopsida > Cupressales > Taxaceae > Torreya > Torreya grandis. The sequence continues at coordinate 46,096 of JARHVA010007877.1, forward strand.
GTGAGTTGTTCCATAAGATAAAGATCATCACTCTTGCCTTCAAATTATTTATAAAGTCTTTTTCCTAGCTCATCTTTGTTATGTATAGTACCAAGTTACAATTATCTATACCATTGAAGAGTGTTTCATTTCAAATATGTATCAAGGAGTCTCTAAGACACATTTTCTTGGGTAATTTTGTAAACTGAGCATATATTGGCAATGTCTTGCATGTGCTCTATTGAAGTGGTAGAATTTTCACTAGTGAAATAAGGTATTATTTTGAGAGCTAAAATTTGGATATCATCACGTTTTTGAAGTGCCAAAGGACTACCTCCATCAAAGGTAGAAAATAATTGATTTCTTTGGGATACTATATGAATAAAATGATTTAGGCTCTATCTTGTCATGGGAAACCTACCAAAAGGAGGTGTTGACTGAGCCCTTGGGGAAGGCTATCTATAACTTCTATATCTTATTTTAGGAGAACTTGATAATTTGGTTCTTCTTCTAGGGAATAATGAAATTTCAAAAAACTAAAAACAAGTACCTCTTGTAGAATCCCTTATTTCCTTTGGCATGAAAATGTAGGAGTGATCTAAAACCATAAATTTGTTTAGTCTATAGGTGCCTCTTAAATGTATTTAATTTTATATCTTACTAAGGAACAACACCAATTCCTCAATTAAATTCTTAAATTATATGAAACTTAGTTCCATTGGGTGTGTCATAAATGGTTGTCTCTTGGATCTTGCACCTATTTGATCAATTAGTTAATTCAGTAAAATAATGAGATCGTCCCCAAGGTGTGGGACCTTGGCTCCTTGGGATAAACCTTTATATAAGGCTGAATTCCTTCATAAACTAAGTGAATCTAATATAAAAGTATATCCAAGCCTAAAACAATGTTAAAATGGACATTTTTCTATCCAAAACTATGATTTCATAATTGAAAATGGAATATAAGCTAAAGTGAAAATATAAGGAGGTGATGCACCAAATTTATGGAGATCTTCACTTTCTCAATAAACACAAGAAATATTAAAAATTGATGAGGAAATATATAAATTCTACAAAACCTATTACTTTATTAACCTTTGACTCAATATTTTATATGAAGGTATGGATCTACACAATGTACAACCTACCAAAGAGAGTGTTAAGATGATATGACAACAATACAAGGGATTGAACCATCCACAAATGAAGATCAAAATTTAAAACCACACAATACTTAATAAAATTGATAATGTATAAGAGGAAAAAATAAATTCTTTATTTGATACAAATCATAAACCAATATTACAATAATCAAAATGAATAGAGTTTTGACAAACCAAAGAGAGGACTCGAGAAAAAAATAATTTTTAGCCATATATATAAGAAATAGAGATGATACAAGAGATGAGAGAAATCAAGGACACCTAATTAATACTTGAACCACTCCATCAATTATCCTATACAAGAAAAGGGACAAGGATAATGAAATCATTAAGTCTTATCCAACACATTAGGCCTGCCTCATGAATATCTCTAATGAAGGTTGGTATAGTGGTCAAAGTGGAGACTCTTTTTTTCTCTCTTAATCCTTAAAAAGGTTTGTACATGGTGGATATACATCTTCAATGCTTGTAAATTCTTGGAAAACTCTTGCCTTAATATCCTTAATTTACCCATCTCCTCCTCTCATTCATGCATGCTAGAGATAATTTAGCTCAAGTTTACTTGCCTCCTTAATTACCATGATTGATAAATGTTTAACCTAAAAATAGACCTCATACACCAATTTAGATTCTTATTCTGACTTGCCATGATTTCCACTCCATGGAGGGAGTTAGACACCTCTAAAGATAGTTTTTAAATGCCTCCACACATCTCTCATGCTCTTTATGACCACTTACTCCATTTACAATCATGATAGATAGGTTGTAGAAGCATGAATTGTCTAAATTATATTTTTTAATCTATCTTGGAAAAGTTTAAAATCTATTGAATCATTTTATTTTTTCATGATAACTCTTGGAGAAGCTAAGAAACATGTATTTTCATGCTGGAAATCCCCATCTTATCTCATCATCCTACTTGAAAAATAACTATGCCCTATAAAATAAGGTTGTAGGCCGAAAATCTCTTCATTTTGTCATGATATTCTTTTGATCCTAATTTATAACACCTGAACGAGCTTGGAAACATTATTACAAGCTTGGAAACCTAATCTAAACATTTTCAAGTTCTTAATCATATAAGCATGTAAGTTCAAGGTCAGTAAACCTTAAGAAAGCTATGAGAAGCACTTCATCATTCATAAACTCTCTAAGATGTTTGTAAGCTCAATTCTTCTTTTATCAATCATCATGTCCTAAAGATTCAAAACCTTCATTGGCATACCATTATATGCTACACATTTTTTTAAAATGTTTTCCCAACCATGATCCTTCTTTGATGTTTGCAAACATTGAAAGAGATTTAGAGGCTATGATAACAACTTGTAGACCTATGACCCTCTTTACCATGCTTGAAATCCTCTTAAAACCTTGGTAACATGTTTATAGGTGCATGTTTTTATTTGAAAACCTCTTTTTATATTCCTATAACTTTGTAACCTTACCAACTTTGCCTACAAATTTACATCATTAAACATTATATTCACTCTTTGTCAATCATGAAACTTATTAGATAGACTTGTAAGCCTTTTTTAGCTCAGTAAGGACTTAATTTGAGGTTTCAAAACTGAAATAATACCTTGTAAACATGTTGAAAACCCAATTATAACATGAAATAAAACTTGAGATGTGCAACTAAGACCTGTAGTCATTATTATATAACTGGATACCTTGAATCTCACAAGTAACAATCTTGATTCTACTTGAAAAACCATCTTAGGACCTTCTAGGATGTTTGAAAAGCTATAATTTTTTTTTGTAGATGATAAAAAATTGTAACACCTTTGAAATATGTTAAACAACCTTGTAGGCTTGTTTCATTTATATTTAATGCTTAATACCCCATGAAATTTTGTCCTTCTACCTTCAAATAGAGTCTTAAGAACACCAAACATGTTATAGGCATGTGGATGAGTATTTAGAGATTGGTATTCATAATTATTATTCAATATAGTGAATATCTTATTCAAGACTTGAAAAATAGTTTATAATAGTCCTAAATTCTAATGGAGATATTCCTTAATGTCTATAGAACTATAAGTGAGTCATAGAATCCTACAAGCCTTCATGAATCTTCCTAGCCATGAAATCTATCAAAAATTCTCCAAAACCTACCTATAACTTTAGGTTATTTAACTCTATAGGTTAATATGAATATTATAAGGCTTGAGTCCATTTTTTAATATTTTATAATATTTTAGAGTCTTGGTGAGTCACAAAAATAGATCACACTTTTGAAAACCCAACCATAAAAGCCTGTAGGATTTTATTTCTAACCTTGAACACCATGAACCTAGATTTGGTATTATGGGATCTTGGAGGGGTTTTAAAAAATTTAATTAGTGTTTGAATAGTCTTAAGGGATCTCTCAACTCAAATTTATGTGCTATAAGTATATTTTATTTAGTTCTAAAACATCAAAATTCTTTCTCATAGACCAAAGCATGTATACACTTTTGAATGATTTAAGGACTATGAATACTTGACCTTCAGTCATACATTTGATAATTTAATAAATAAGTGTATATAATAACTTATATACCTTGTACATTTTTGTTATAAGTGTCAATCAATAAAATAAATTAAACTTTAATGAGGATTGCAAGTGTTGGAAGGATCTTGAAGACTGTCTTCAACCTATCAGTGTTTTATGCTCAAGACACTCTTTTTTAGAATATAAAAACCTTAAATTCTTGATACAAACCTACAACCTAATTTTCAATCTTTACAAGCCTATAGATGAGGTCTTAGACATGCTTCAAACCTTGATCTATAACACTTAATCAATCATCAAACTTGATTTTTATGTATTGGATTATGTTCATGATTGAAACTTCTTCCCTTTGAGCTATAAACTTTGTATAAAGTATTGAGACCTTGAATCCTCTCTATCTTGAAGGCATATAAAAGTTTGAGACCATGGAAACTCCATTTTAAATTATATGTAGACATCTTAGACAACTTATAAACATGCTTCTAGGCTTGTAATATTCTCTATCCTTCTGAAACTCATTTCTATTTTAACCTATGATCATGAAAAACTTAGAAAGGATATGTAAACCCTTCTTAATGATTTTAAATATTTAATAACATTCCAAATGTATCAATAGAGGTTAGGTTTTTATAATTATCTAGAGACCCCTTAGATGGATCTGCATGATTTTTTGACTCTTCAATAATTTAAATATCATCAAGATATGCATCAAGACCTAAAAAACACCCTTAAATAATTTTCAATTGTCATACACAAAGAGAAGAAGGTTAGAATGTGACTGGTTTTGCAAAAAACAAGCCCTAAAACTCTTCTTTATTTAATCTAAGGATTGTAGGAAGATTTTAAAGGATTTCAACCATTAATTAATGGAATATTTTACCCTTTTAAACCTTTACCTTGTTATATATCTTTACCATGGACCCATAGACTTCATAGAGATCTATAACTTTCTTAAAAACCCTAATCTTTGGTTCATAAAAGCTTGGTTTTGATGCCATGGACTTTGTGAGAACAATGGGGACAAGATTGATCACTTTTTACCCTTATTAAACTTTTTCTTACCTTCTCTAAACTCTATCCAATAACATTTTATGTTTAACAAGACCCTATAGAACATGAATCATAACCTACAAACTTCATTCTTCTCTTTGAAGGCTTGCAATTTTATTTATGGTCTATAGGACCTATTGGACCTTATTAAAAATTATTTTATCTAGATTTGGATTAGTATGAAGGCTTCAAGGTTCTTGGATAAATGAATCTATACATTACAATATTGTTTGGAGATCTATAAATAATGGAAACTATCTTTTAGATGTACAAATGCTTGGAAAGATCATGAAACCTATGGTTATCTCACAAAATCTCATGTTGGTATAGTCTTAGACCTTTAAAAGACCCTTTTAATCTTAATTAAAGGAAATATTTTGTACAAGTATCTTTTTAGAATCCCCTGAGACATTTGATAATATTTGATATCTCCAATAATTCTCTACAACTCTAATTTCTTCATCACAACACTTAAAAACCTATGGAAAATTTTCAAGAGGCTAGGAGCAATAGATAGTACCCTAAATAAGGCTAAAGGATGTGTAAAAATTTAGTTATGGTATTAAATTACTCTTCCCATATTTGGATATGAAAAATTTCACCAAGGAATGTGAGTGGAGGGAAAATCAATTCAAATTCATTCTTGACAATATGAATGGACTTTGAAAGCTTATGAATGGGTTTGAAAGCCTCTAAATGACTTTTATGAAAATTTTAAACCTTTCATCCCTTTTATGATCCTAATTAATGAATTAAGACTCTTATTTTCTTTATTTCATAATGAAAAGTACTTGAATAGACCTCTATAAGGCTAATATGACTATAGGGTTTAAGAATAATCATTAGGCATTTTAGGGAAATTTTACATTGAGATGTAGTTTAAATGCCTTTTGTCATAAAATTGGGACTTGAAAAGGTTAACAAGATCTCATACAGGACTTTTAATACACACATTAAAAACCACTCCAATAGGTATGTAATAAGACTAATGCTAACCCATGACCTCCAAAAATGATTGTTATACCTCATATAATGAATCATAATGTTCAAGTAACCTCAACGAATCAAAACATACTTGCCATTAGGCTAGTGTTGACTTTCCAAGTCACCCTTAGCCTATGAAAAACTCACAAGGACCCCACAAAATTCTTTCACATAGATGTTCCCTATCTACACCCATACTAAACACTCAACATAGATTTATGCATCAAATAATTTTTGATTCACACCCACTAACATTTTATAATATGTGACCCCTCATCATATAAGATAAATAATGCATAGGTTCAAATGCACAAAACTCCTAGTCTTTAGATGGTGTAAGATAAAGTGAAAAAGGAATTAATCTAAATTATAAATAACATGCCCAAGATATTCAATTTTCTTGCATACCCATATTAAAAATCCTCCCCATGACTAAACAAGAAAGTTCCATTCCAAGTCAAAAAGTTTAACTTTTGTGCCCTTTCAAATTTCAAGTTGTGATCTAAACTACACACATGCTACTTCTAAAACTAATATGAGCCCTAGGTATAAAATAAAGACTTGTGAAAATATCAAAGGGTATTTGTCATAAAAGAATTAAAGTTCACACACCCCCATAGAGGAATTTTAAATCTACCTCCTTCACCAACTCATATCTCACTTAACATCTTGTTTTTTATGCAACCTTCAATGCACACCCTCATTTTAGATGTATATAAGTAACAAGGCACACACCCTCCTCACATGCAGGTTCTTAGTGCATAAAAATGACATGAAATAATCCAAACAAATTCCATGCAACTCCACATTGGAAAATTAATCCATGTGGGTCATTATATGTTAAATATGAAGGGACTATATAGGCCTAATTAAGAATTTGAGAGGACCATGTCAGGGTAGAATTAAATATAGGGGTAATTGTCAAGATTGTCATAGCATGTACACATAATCTCTTATGACAGAGATCTCAACCACTTATCCCATCATCATTTAATGATTTTAACCATCCTGATAGTGCTTAAGATTATAATTAATGACCCATGGGCCTTTCATTTCCTATAAAATCTTGGGTATTTAATTGTACAAAGGTCAACATTTTTAGGTAACCTCATGCTACCAAAATTTTCCCTCAAAAATCACTTCCATTGGTTAGACCTTACATTTTAATGGGAATTGAGTTCACCTCCATTTCTTCTTATTTCATCCTATGTGTAAATTTTGTCTATTGATCCTTTTCTATTGATGAATTATTTTCCCATTCATTACTTCCCATACTCAACACCTATGTGAGAAATGTGGAACTTATTTGAAGGTCATATTCTATGCACACCTGGGTCTACATAAATCCTAACTATGGATAAGCTCATCCCTTTCAGTATTGCATTATGTTCTTGTAAATCCATATGAAATAATTATGAATATGAATTATCCTTGGTGAATTTTATATTATATTTTCTCATTCTTAATGATTTGCAATATGTTCATCAAGCCAGTGGGATACTATCTATCATTTTTGCATCAACTTTTACTTCTAGAAACCCCTTACCTTCTCCCTTCATTTTACTTTATCAATATATAGTTTTAGTGCTAGTTTTAGATTTCCTTTTTTGCTCTTTGTAGTTATGCATTCTAGTCTTAAACTGATGCACTTAGAATATAAATAATTTGACATAATTTAGAGGTTAATCCTAATGATTTCAAGGGTCCAACACCTTGGGGATATTCCCATCATTATGATGAGACAACTGATGCTCCATGCATGTGGGTGGGTGATAACACCTTCACACCCAGTGTCAAACACTTTAACACCTTACACCATGTACTCACACTCTTTTCCCTACTACAAAACCTTCCATATCGTATACCATCCATAGGTGCACATTTCAAATGATAATAGTTTATGGAATGCCTAGTGGACCAACTTAAATAAAATTTGAGGAATTAATTATATCCTTAGTTAACAATGTTAAAGACACTCAGTCCAAGTATTTGGTGACTCCAATCATTTCTAGTTCATAAAGATCAGTGATTAATCTATATTCCAAGATAAATGAGATCATATTCAAAGGGTATTGATTTAAATTTAGTTGAGATTTACACACCCTATAAAAGAAGAATGGTAAGATTATATTCATCCCTTATTAGGAGGAGTGGTTCAAGATAATCATCCCATAGAGTTCAGTCTACCCCACATTTGGGAGGTTACCTCTACTTATAGGAATATTATTCCCTATCCCATTCATGGTTGTATAAATAAACCAACTATTTATGCCTTTTAATGGAGATAATCACTTAATTATTGCCCAATATGATAAAATTCCAATTATAGTACTCAAAATTTTATATTATTTCATGGGTGATTATACAACCTCCCCTATAGATCATATTTAGGATATTTAGAATATTTGCTCAGTGCACCATGTCACTTAGGAAAAATTCACAGTTAAACTACTTTGCCTCTTCTTTCAAAGGTAAATTACTTTAGTGATATCAAGGCTTTTGATTGAACTCCATTTGTAACTAGGATGATCTTAGGGAATAACTATGCAATAAATTCAAAGATCAAATAAATCACTTATCCCTGATAGAGCATCTTACAATTATAAAGAGAGCCCCAAATGAGATGATGGTTAATTTAAAATTCAAGTTCTAAAGAGTCTACGATAGAGTTCCACCTTTGTGTAAGACATACTTTGATATTGTATTTTTGGTTTTTTTTGAAATCTCTTAATAGTGATATAACTATTATGATTCAATTCATGTGAAGATTTATTCTTTTGGATTATTTTAATGTTATGGATAGGGTTGAGAATTATCTAATTCAAGTGGGTAGGATTGCATTTAGACCACCTATGATTTTATTCACATAACATCCTCATCCTATCCAACTAATTTAATAGCTTATGTTAGTGCCTACCCTTATCATGGTTAGACTACCAACTACTTTATCTACTCCCCCTAATGAATTTCATGAATTTAAAACACTATTGTAAATCTTCAAAAATAAGTTTTTAGCCCTCAAAATGTATCAAGAATATTATTTTAGACCTCATCAACCCTTATCTCAATAATAATAGTCAAACAAACCTATCTATCAAGGAAACATGTAAGCACAAGGTCAACTCACGTATAACAAACCACTTTGTTTGCAAAATTTTGATGCTACTAGCACCTCTAGAGCCTTTGTACTCATGTAGAACAATCTTGCATAAGATTTTTAATAGTTTTTCCCATGTAATCAACCACATAATTAAACTATATGCACAAATGGAATCATTAACCTAGTGCTCATGGTGTAAAGTTTATCATAGCCTTAAGATCAAGAAAATATCACTATTCTTCAAGGAGAAGGGACTCAAGTACCAACTGAACAACAAGATGGGTCTACTCTTATTAAATGGTAGGAGGGTGACTTCAACTATGTGAATTAGAGTGATGCACTAGATGAAGGAATAATAATAGTATATTTCAATATAATACTTAAAAGGAGGGAAATGGAGGAGGTACTATAAACTTTAGTGCCCTGAACTTTAATTCCATAGTTCACATGCATAAGTACACAAGCTAGGGTACCTATACAATATTTAGTACACATGGAACATATCACTCAAAGAGAAAAAAAATCCTTAGGATAGTGAATAGTTATAAGAGGAGGTTTCTTTTAAAAAATCACAATTGAATGGATCCCAATTTCCATTAAACATAATTGAATAGATGAAGAAGATAAACCTTAATATTACCATGTGGGATGCTCTTTCTATTCTTTCTCAAATAAATTTGTTTTAGGATGCTTTGAAGAGATTTCAAGCACACAAGACATCACCATAAGTCTATGTCAACCAATGGATGAAACATGAAACAATGATCATCCACCCCATTTTACATCTCATTGATTATTGACAAGAACCTAGTATATAATTTCTTGATTGACTCAGGCACAAGCATCTCATTGATTCCAAAAAAGATTTTGGGTACACCTAGAATTATGTATTTTCCTATTTTATAAGGGCTTTTCTATTTATATATAAGAATAGTTAAGACTATAGGAATAATCAAATATCTAAACCTTATATTACATGCATTCTCAAGACTTTCAATTGCACAGGATGTCATAGTCATCAACTTGCCTCCTTAATTTTCCATCTTCCTCTCTCAAGACTTCATGACAAATATGAGTGGATACTTATCTTTAGACTAGTCATATATATTGCTCAAAACTAGATATAGGGCTAGGGTGACCACTAGAGTTGAACCCATATTCAAAAGTCATGTTGAGTTATACTCTCCCAGCCTAGTTAAATTAAGTTGTGTAATGTTCAATCATGAGGAGAATCTAATTCTCTATCAAGTCACAATGTTAATTTAAGAGGTCAAAGATGATTTAATTGATGAGTGGGTGTACAAACATTATGAGTGAAATGCATATTACAATACAAAAGAGATAGGGATAAGTATGTATTGCATCCTTGAGGAGGACTCTATGTTACCCAATCTCATAAAGACATAAGAGGATCTCAAAGGCATATGGAAACTATACATCAATGGTTTTTAGAGTAAAAATAACATAGGTGTTGGTATGATGTTAGTCTCACCTCAAAAAGAAAAATACTTATATAGCTTTAGGTTCCAATTTGGCTACACAAACAACATCACAAAGTATGAGGTGTTGATCTAAGGTCTCTATCTTATGCAAAAGAAAGGGATCACAATGTTTTAGGTATTTTGTGATACCCAACTAGATATAAGCCATGTTAGAGCACAGAGCATGACCAAAAATGGCTTGATGAAAGCCTATAATCATATATTATGGGACATGATTGAAGGATTCCATGCTTTCAAAATCAGTTCTATACTAAGAGCATATAATGTCTATGTGGATAGAATCATAACCATAGGTTTGTAGTATGACATCCTATGTGATGTAATGAAGGATTTTGAGTAGATCGTGAGGCTCATAGTTAGACTAGTAGTCCTAGACAATGCAAATAATTGACAAGTGTTTTAAATTAATGAATATATTATTAACTTCGTATAGTATGAGGTTAAGTTTTGTGCCAAGAATTAAACATAGATGTAAGCTCAATACAAATACCAAATCATCCAATTATAATAGAACAAGATTCCAAAGGGGTTAGTCACCTTATAAAGTATCTTCAATTTAATGAATAGCTCAAGGGAGGAAAGAGAAACATGACAATCAAGTAGGATATCTTTATTCAAGTAACTATCTCCAAAGGTATAATTTTGAGATCCATAAAGGTGTGTTCCCCCAAAAAAATTTAGAAATTTATTGTACTTAGTAAGAGGTATGATGATATTTTCATATGGAGTTACTAAGACCTCAAAGGCTTTGATCCATACTTAACTCAACACACTATTTAAATCAACCCTAGCATGATTCCAATTAGGCAAAATTAGAGGTCATTTAACCCTAAGATTTATCCCTTAAAGAGGAATTAACTCTCAAAAATCATTAAGTCCAACATAATATTTCCAATCAAACGTTCCTCATGGGTAACCAATTTGGTCCCTATGAAAAGAAGAATGGGGGAATCCATCTATACCTAGATTTCAAGGACTTAAACAAGGTGTCCCTTAAAGATAATTATCCCGTCCCACAAATGGAGTAAATAGTATAGAATTTTGCAATATTGGAGACATTTTCATTGTTAAATTTCTAATCAAACTATAACTAAATTATTTTACAAGAGTGTGATCACTATAAAATAGCATTCACCACTAAGTGGGGAAATTTTACATACCAAAATATTCCCTTAGGTTTTAAAAATATGGGAACAACCTTACAAAGATCCATTAATATGCTACTAAAATTTCTCATCAAAATAATCTTGGTTTACCTTGATATTACCATCTTTTTAAAGCATGTATAATATCACCCAATCCATCTAGAACAAGTCTTCAAGATGAGCTGAGAGTTTGGGATTTATTTAAACCTAAAATAATGTGTATTTTAATTTTATGAGGGAACTTTACTCAAGAACATTATCTCCAAATAGGTAATTTCAATTGATCCATAATAATTCTAAGTTATCATTTCTCTCCCTCTCTAAAGTCACAAGAAGAGTCTCGAGAGCTTCTTAGGAAAGATCAACTTTGTAAGGAGATTTGTGCCAAACTTCTCCACTCTATGAAATTCCCTCACTATAATCCTAAAAAAGGGAATTTCATTTATCTATTCCCATGAATGAAAAGGTATTTTTGAAGATATAAATCATAATATTGCATAGGATCTTACCCCAATTAATCTAGGTTACACTAAAGATTTCATCCTTTATACATTCGATGGGGCTAACGGCATCTCAACTATTATTGTGTAGCAAAAAATGATCAATTAGATAAGCTAATTACCTTTATTAGATAGGCATTTAATTCTTATGAGTTAAGGTATATCTTTTTAGAGAAATATTTCCTTTCATTCATAATAATTTTCAAGAATTTTTGGCACATTCTCTCCAATAACTAGATACAACTCATGATTACACACGCAAGTGTCAAAGATTTCATACTTAGTAAGGATATATATGATAAAAGAGTTAGATATATCATGAATTTGATGGAATATGATGTAAACATCTAAGTCACTAAGTTAGTGTGAGGAAAATGGCTATGTGATTAGTTGTAATAAAGTGTGAAAAATGAGAAGAATAAAGTCCTTGCATTTCACAAAGAGAATTGACAAATAGATAATCTAAATTTACAATTTGGACAAAAAATATGAGGACCTTACTTTAGAAATATGTGTATCCCCTTAGCTTGAGTAAGTTTTAGTGTAGACACTTTATGTTGTAGGCCATTTTATATTTGCTCCTTAATGGTGCACCTTTTTAAAATGACCTCAATATTAAGGTGCATAGAGAAAAACTAGGTAGACAAATTTTTCTTAGAATTACATGATGTACCATCAAGATGCCACTACTTTCTAAAGACTACCACTAAAAAAATCATTCAAGTTAGTTATTATTGGATGATACTATTCAAGGATGCATATACATATGTACAATGTTCTAATAAATGTGCCTTTTTTGTAGGTAAGTAAAGATTGGCCACCTTACCCTTATGCCCAATATAATTTGATCATCCCTTTACATATTGGGTCATGGATTTCATAGGAATGATTAAACCACCATCAAGTGTGGGACACAAATGGATCCTCATATCTATAGATTACTTAACAAGGTGGATGGAGGAGTAATTTCTTAAGGAGTCTAATGAATCTTCAATCCTAGACTTATGTGAAAGCATCATAACAATAGTTGGTGTGACATCCACCATTATCTCTAATAATGTGTTAGCCTTATTTAGAACCAATATTAGTGAGTGGGATGCCAAATATAGAATCCACCTAAAAACCTCATAAAATTATTACCCTCAAGGTAATGGTCTAGATGAGTCCATGAATAAAAATTTAACTCTCATTATAAAAAGGACCATGGAGGATAATCAATGAGATTGGAACAAAAAGCTCAAGATTACCATTTAGGCCAATAAAATCACACCCAAAATAGTACTAGGCAATTCATCCTTCACATTAGTCTATGGAAGGGAAGCACATTTACCTTTATCCCTTGAGTTTCCTTAGTTAGAGTTAGTGCATCAATTTTAATTATTCAAGAGTGATCCCATGATAGTTAGTCTTTCAAATATAATGGAAATCAAAGAGACTAGAATGCAAGTTGTGCATACCATGCAAATTCAATAGGCCCAGATGAAGAGGACCTTTAATAAAAGTTCCATTGATAAAAGTTTACAAGAGGGAGATTTAGTACTCAAATAGGGTGTAGATAGATCAAAATATATAAGTCATGCCAAGTTAAATATGATATGGAGTGGTCTATATTCCATAATCAGTTACAAGCAAGCCAATATTTTCCAACTTACTAAGCTGAATAGAGAAGGGTTTCCCATCCTAGTCAATAGGATCCATATTAAGCACTATTTCCATTTATTATTGTATAGTTTATAAATAAGAAAATTATATGTTTTCTATTTACCTAAGTTCTTTATGCACATTTTTTTTATATAAAATCTCATTCTACTCCAAGAACTAGTGTACATTTCTTTTAGTTTAGCTTTATCTTTCCTCTAAGTGCCATTTAGTATAGTTATTGCTTTATTTTCTCCTTGTGTAGGGTATCTTAGTTTCTCCTAAAGTTAGGTGGCTCCCTATGCCTAATCTCACTAAGAGGAATATATGGGTATCTTAGGCTCCATATGACTCCATTCCTAATGTATTACCTTAGAAACTTCAAGGTTCCATCTTAGCAGGCAAGAAGCCTATAGAAGTTGTGAAAAGTGTTGACTTTTCATATCACTTATAGCCCATAAAAAACTCAAAAGGACCCCATAAAATGCCTATCTATAGACGTTCCTCATATGCACCCACACTAAGAACTCAATGTACATCTATACATTGACTAAGTGTTGATTCACACCCATGAAAATATTCTAATGTGTATCCTTCATTGTACAATATAAATAATACACAAAACTCCCTATATTTAGAGGGTGAAAGATAAAATTCATAAGGAATGACTCTAAATTTTAAATAATGCACCCAAGATATTCAATCTTCCTATATTCCCCTATTAAAAATCCTCCCCATGACTAAATAGGGAAGTTCCATGCTAAATCACAAAGTTTAATTTTTTCACCCTTATAAATCATAAGCTATGATCTAATTTACACACATGATACTTTGAAGACTAATATGAGTCATGGGTATGAAGAAAATACTTATGAATACTATCAAATGGGATTTGGAACAAAATATTTAAAATTTATGAACCCCCATAGATGAATTTTATGCTAGCCTCCTTTACCAACTCATACCTCACTAAACATATTGTTCTTTGCACAACCTTTAGTGCATACCTTCATGTTGGATGCATCCAAGTACCAAGACACACACCATATTGTTGTGTAGGTTATTAACACACATAAATTACATGGAAAAGTCCAAATGAAGTCCATACAACTCCACATCAATAAATAAATCCAAGTGAGTTGTTAGATGTTTAATATAAAGGGAGTAGCTAGGCTTGATTGAGCATCTAGTAAGACCATATCAAGGAAAAATTAAATGCATGGGTGGCTTCTAAGATTTTCAAAGTGTGGGAACATGATCTCTTATAATAGATATATCAATCACTTCTCCCATAATCATTTAATGATTGTAACCACCCTGATAGTGGGTAAGATTCAAATTAATGACCCATAAGCCTCTAATTGCCTATAAAATATTAGGTATTTAATCTTAAAAAGTTTGACATTTTAAGGTAACCTTATGTTGCTAAAATTTTCCACCCAAAATCACTTACATTGACTAGACCTTGAATTTCAATGAGAATTGAGTTCAACTCCATTCATTATTATTTCATCCCATATGTGATTTATGTTTGTTGATCCTTGTACATAGATGAATTATTGTACCTTTCATTTCTATCAAAAAATCTATGTAGAACTTGGAACTTATTTGTAGGTCATATTTTGTATACAAATAGGTCTACATAAATCTTGAATATGGATAATCTCCTCCCTCTCAGTATTAAATTATGTTCCATTACTTCCATAATAAATACTTATACATCTAAAGTATCCTTGGTGATTTTTGTATAGTTATATCATCTCATTCTTAACAATGTATAGTGTGTTTGTCAAGGCAATGGGAGTGTTCACTCTATTCTAGGTCCATCACCTTTTAATTATAACAAACCCTTACCTTCTCCCTCCCTTTTCCTTTAACAATATTTAGGATTATCTCTAGATGTAGATTTCCTTTTTTACTCTTTATAGTTACTCTAGTCTAAAACTAATGCACTTAAAATAGAAGGAATATAGCCTATTCTGAAGGTTCATCCCAAGGAGCATAAGGGTCCCAAACCTTGGGGACATTCCCATCATTAAAATGACACAATATGTGATCCTCACATGTGGATGAGTGATAACACTTCCATGCCTAGTGCTAAATGATTTAATACCTTGTTCCAAGTGCTCACACTCTTTGCCCTATTCGACAACCTTTTTCATTATAGACCACCCATAGGTGCACATTTATAATGACAACAACTAGCATAACCATCATGAAGGATCATATCATGTGTCAAGATACTAAGATGACTTTAATATTTAATATGTACCAAATCATGTGGTTATGTTTTCCTTGAGGAATTTTATGGCTTCCTTTCTCATGTTATTCTAGGTTGAAACTACCTCTATCCACCTCATAAAATAATTAGTGGCTATAAATATGAAATTATGGCTAAATAATGAGTTTGTGTTGATGAATTGAATGATTTCAAATCCCCATTGAGAAAAATGATGATATTTTATCATAAATTGGAGGGTAATTACCATGTTAACTTCCTTCTTGACATATTTCTATAATTGATGGCACATGTATACATGTGGATGGGTATATTTGAATATAGTGGGCCAAAAATATATGGTTCAAAAAAATTTGTGAGTATTTTCATTCCCAAAAGGATGGTAATAGCCCAATTTTCATGAAACCTAGTCATTAACTTTTTTTATTCTTATTCTAATATAAATTTGAGATATAGGCCTTTGTAATTATTTAAGTAGAGTGTTATTTTATTTAGCATGTAGTGGGTTGCCTTGAGCCTAGGATATTTTTTGCATTTGGTTTAGTCATCGAGGAGGATTTCCTTAAAGTAGATAGTGTACAATCAAATCACACTAATATTGATGTACCATTTATGACCAATCAAATTACACCATAATGGTTTTTCGGTGAATTTTAGTGATCAATTGAGTAAAACCTTAGCCTCAAACTAGCTTGTGAGGTATTTTATCAAGGTCAAACTCTTGAAGATTGGCCATCTAGCGACATCTATATTCTCTTAAATCAATCTACCCTAGAATTAGCTTTATACATGGGTTTGGAATGATATCATGCATTTTATTTATAAGAAGGTATTACTTGAACTTATTCACAACAATGAATAGGGTATATACATGCTTGTCCAAGGAAAAATAATTTAGATATGCATCCTTTAAATTTATACTCATGAAAGTGATGTACTATTCTTAGTTATATATCTTTGTGTTATCACTATATTTATGGTATGTTTGGAATCAAAAATTATAGGTATAAATATTTAGTGCAGTTTGGGTTTATCAACACAAGTGCTTGTGTAATGGCATCATTGATGTCTCAAAATGCAATCATTACTTTGGGATTCCATTTTAATTTGAACTCTTATTTTAACATTACATTTAGAGGTTTAAAATTTTCATCAAAACTATAAATAAATTTATGCATAAAGTTAAATTTACTAAATAAATATTTTAGTTCTTTTTTACTATTAAGGTGATGTAACCTAGATATAACATCATCACATTCAAAGGTAAATAGATATACCTTCCCTGGTGATGATGTGGCTAATAAGCTTACCTTTAGTAACATTTAGCACACTCTTATTTAGGTTTAGTGAGATACCACACCTTTTGCATCTTTAAAATATCATATGTAGGTGGATAATGTGATCAAACCTATATTTTAAGAATAATATTAAGTCATCCATGTAAATAACAATGCATTTCTGGGTGGAGGACCGTGGTCTTTCAGTAAATGTTCTCTTACTATCAAAAAATGGGAGCCCAATATGGATCTATCAGATTCTTTTTTCTTAACCACTCCCATTTGGGTTAGACTTCCTGGACTCCCTTTAGAGTTTTGGCATGAGGAAATCTTTAAAGGTATTGCCAGTTCTTTTGGTGAACTTGTGGCAGTGGATAAAGCTACGACTTCCAGATCTAAACTTCAAAGTGCCAGACTTTATGTCAAAGTGGCAGATTTGAATCAAATCCCAAAAAAAGTTCATATAATATCCAAGCTGGGCAAAAAAACTCAAGGGATTTTTTTTGAAGATTTGCCTAATTCTTGCTATGCTTGTAAGAAACAGGGGCACTTCGTTAAAAACTGTCCATCTAAAAGCAAAAATCTTCTGAGTGGTGCTTTGGATGGGAGAAAAAATTAGCATAAGAAAGAATGGAAACTAAAGGAAGATCATAGACAAGAACAAAATAATAGTGAAGATCCTAAAGATTTAGATGAAGAGGTGGATAAAGAGCCTTCTTGTGAAGAACCCAAAGATCTACAAACTAAGGCATATAAAGAGTTTTTTACTGAGAAAGAAAATTTAGGAAAAAAATGAGATGGACTGCAAACAGATATCAAAATTCCTAAACAAAGAATAGAAGATTTGATGGATTTATCAAGACAAATCGTTTGCTATCAAAGGATAGAAGAGCGATGGGGAGATGCCGATGACAAAAGTGTACTAGAAGAAGGAGAAATCTTGGCCGAAGATGTAAATAATTCAGAAGAGGGAGATATTCTCCTTTCTCAATCTAGGGAGATTCAAGCTGATAATGGTATCCCTTTGGAGGAGCTTCAGGAGAACCAAAGAAAAAGGGGTGGAAAAAACATGAATACTAAGGGAATAGAAATAAGAAGCAGTAAAAAAGACCAGAAAACAAAGGTGAAATAGCTGGTTTTTACTCAGAATAAACTCAGAAAAAGAGATGAACAGCAACGTAAGGTGAAACCGAATATTGGCTCTCCTGACAAACTCGAAAGAAGACCCATAAGGAAAACTAGAGAGCTAGAAAGTATGCAGAATATTGCTGATGGCAGACAGGCAACTATTCTGGATTTTACCCCTAAAAATAGAT
Organism: Torreya grandis; assembly: GCA_037957365.1. Classification (NCBI taxonomy): domain Eukaryota; kingdom Viridiplantae; phylum Streptophyta; class Pinopsida; order Cupressales; family Taxaceae; genus Torreya; species Torreya grandis. The sequence goes on from JARHVA010007877.1 coordinate 64,483, forward strand.
ATTAGAGCATCTTGCGGGATATTAGGGGGTTGATTGTTTAATGGTTTTTTGAGGTTATCTTGTATAACCTATTTTTGTTGCTACTTTTTAGTAGGTTTAAGGATGGCTTTTCCTGGAGCATGGGAATGCTTTATCTTTTTTATTCCTGTTAAAGGGTTTCGGAGCCCCTTCAAAACTTGTTTTTACCTTAATCTAAAACAATGCATTTCATATCATACCTTCAAAATCAATGTCCATGGAACTTTCAAATGTGGATCCGACATTAATGATGACAAATGGCATTCATTTACAATCAAAGGCACCCCACTTGGTTTTGACTAAAAATTTGGCTCAATCTTCTATGTTGAAAAAAACTTGATTGTATCTTGAGAATTCATCTAGGAAGGACATCATCTAAGATCTACTTATTATTTGAATTACTTCATTAAGGGAGGGAAAAGGGTAATTACATTTGTAATAATTTAGATTTAGATTTATAAAATCCACATAGATTATAATATCCCTATTATTTTTTATAATGGGAAATAATTTAGCTACCCAGGTGGAGGGATGAATTGAGAAGATCATCCCATCTGAAATGAGTTTGTGAACTTCCTTGTGAATAAATGGCTCTAGAATTGGGTTCATAGGTCATTACATCTATATGAAATGTTTATGGTTTTGTTTGAGTTAGATAGTGTGTTTAATCAAACTAAGGTTAAAGATCTTAAGGTATCCATAAGCCTAAGAAATGACCTCTTGATATTATATCAGTAACCTTTTGAGCTATTCAATCTTAGTAGGGTGTAATCTAGTCCACTATGAACATTTTGGGGGTGGCTTCGTGACCCCAGATTAATAATTTTGAATCAATGATCTAAGTGTGATCTCTTTAGTTTGTGTGTGGTCCTATCAAGATAAAATATCTTTTGAAGGGATATCATCCCATTTAGGACTCAATTTTATTTTAATTTCATATTTTTTCCTAGTCACAATCTACATCTCTTAGGTCATCCTTTTTAGCCTCATCTATGAATTAGGATTAGAATAATATAGTATTATTGAGGAATTCAAAAATTTGTTGGTTTTTATTAAAGACCTATAATTTTATGATTTTATTTAGGATTGAGGGACATGAAATTAAATCAATATAAAAATCATGCAATCTTTTGTCATCCAGGGGTGTTAGGTTTGTAGCAATAGTTGTTCATAAATCATCCAACTATTTTTCTTATTAAGTAATTAGGATGATGTTGAAAAAATCAAGAATTTATATTAGATCCAATGACTTATGTTTATACCTCCTCAAATTAGACAATTTACATTATAATTTAATCTTAAATTGGTTCACTATTAGTTTAGAATCCATAAATACTTTTAGTTCTTTGGCCCTATGCTTCAATGCAAACTGTATCCTTAAGATCAAGGATTCATATTCCTCTAGGTTGTTGGTGTAATGGGAATGCATCATAAAAGTATCCAAAATTCATTTCCCTTGTGGGTCAATAAATATAATTCCTACCCTAGAACCTTGATTCAAATGAGCCACATTGAAGTACAAGGACTATAGACATGGTAATTTAGTGTCTTTATTAGCTTGGTTTATAGCATATTCTATGGATAATGTATAGACACTTATGTTAGAAGATATTAGGTTTAAACTTTCATTGATTGCATTGTATTTTTTGATCATGTGTTTCATATTATTCTCTATATCAACATAGATCTAATTGGATACTCCTCTCCAAAGTAACCACATATGTGATAACTCAATAACCATGTACTCTCTCAAGGTATTAGACTAGTCTCTAAGTAACATATTGTAGGCTTCTAGGATGTCCACTACTTGAAATTAAATAAATTGTTGGACCCTAAGATCAAATTTTGATTGTATATGCACATTCAAGAGCTTTTCCACCACTTTGACCTCAAACTTATACAAATAGACCAATATCTTGTCCAAATTAATAGGTTTTAACCATAATTTTTGACAAATCTTAACTAGGCATGACATTTTCAAAAGATCCCAAGACATCTATAAAATTATGAATGTTCTTCCCAAATAGACTAATAATAATGAGGAAGGGTGGAATCTCAATGTTATTCTTATGTTACAACACATTGGTGTGTGAAAGCTTGGGCTTAACTAGTTTGTCCATGGTGTACTTTAGGAGGAGATATCTTCTATCAGTGATTTAGGAAAGCTCTTAAAAAGTGATGTTTTCATTGAGCTTACTCATTTATTAGACTATGTTATACCCAATCTTGTTATTTATAGGATATTTATATCCAAGTGGCTTGGGATTATTAGCCTTTGGAAATGGGGGATCATTTTAGGCTTGTGGATCATGAGGGGTTGCACCATTATTAGGAGTAGATGTGGTAAGAGTTTATTGATATTTATAAATCTTAAGAGTGTAGTTTCTCTTTTGTAACTATTAGAAATTATGCATCTCCTTGGTATCCTCTTCTAGATCATTGTCATATTGGCAAGGAAATCAATTTTTTTTTAACACCATGGCAATGCTTGAGGGCATTAAAGCAATATGGGTCTCTTTATGATTGTTGGAATTAGGATTATTTTTGACCACTCATATTTTTTGATTTATATCTATAATATGTTGAAGGCACTATAAAATTTAATCAAGAATAATTCCCCATATTGGGTTGTGTTGTACACATCTCACCACTTTGTTAAGGCTAACTAGAAAATGTTTATCTTAGGTAGATTATTAGGTGATGGTGATGGCTAGTTTTTTAAGTAATTGTGAGTACGATTATATATTTGATAAGTGAATTTACTTGTATAAATATAGCCACCATTGTTTATAACTTATCTTTGGAGTCCCAATAAGTCATTGCTAAGTTTTTGTACCATGCATTTTATATCATCCAAGTAATTATTCATATATTACTAGGGTAAATTTTAAACATTATTTATGAAATACACTAATTTTTGAATATCATATTGAGGTGATAATTCATTAATTTTTAGGATAAGAAATCCAAAGTTCTTGTTAAGAGTAGTGTACCTCAAGGTAAGCTAATATATCACTATCATGGGTTGTGGCATAGGTATATTATGGATAGTGGTGAAGAGGGGATTCAAATTAAGTAGATTTAGTAGTGCATCTGGGATGGTTTGTGCCAAAAAACCATGATTATTGATATTCCTATCTAATTTAATGGCATCAACATAAGATAGGGTAAGATCTACCACTAAATGATCTTTGTGTAAGAACATAGTATTCCAAGAATCTAGTGAATTATATACATTTCAATGGCTAATTGGGCATCTAATCTATATAACACAATTATCTAGATATACATATTATAAAACCAAGTGTCAAATCTCCTTAATGGGATTATTTTTTTATCTATTGATGCATGAGAACTATTGCGACACCACACTTTGGTCAATGACCTACCTAAATTGGGTGAGGAATGTATTGTTGAATTGGTCCTAATTCATAATCAAAATTTAAATAAATTTTAAGAACCAATCATATGCCATGTATATTAAAGTGAATAGGAAAATATTGAAGGCAATATACACATGTTTAACATTCAGAATCTTTAAAGTAATTTTGTATGAATACACATTATTCAATAGTAATCCCCACACCTTATGTAAATATTGGAAGGTAACTTTTTATGTTTCTAGGTAGGTGATGGATAACTCAAGGAATGTTAATGATAGAACTAGCTAACCATGCCATAGGTTTATCCATAGATGGAGGTTGGTTAGAGGATGACTAAGAGGATGAGATAATAGCTTTAACCAAGGGTCTTTATATTCTTCAAATAATTTTCCTATGGAATTACAAAGGGGATATTGTAAATCATCCAGGACCCACTCAAGATCTAGTGATCCACTTAGTAGTCTCTAGGCTAACTAGAATGTTAAATCTTATCAATGAATTAGAAGGGGTGTTATCCTTCTAGTTTTATCTATTTTTTCTCCCAAAATTTTGTCCTATAAAGCATATATGAAATTAGGTGCCCAAAATAAACTTAGGTAATAATTGTCAGACTTGCATCTTCTTATTTTAAGATTGTTGTTGATAAAATGTAGGGCATGATTATGATTATTGATATACATTAAATATCCTACCTATAATATATATTTAAGAGATACAATTATACTGATGTTGACCCACTACTAATTTTATCATTAAAACACATAACTTCTATAATTATATCTAAACCAATTTCAAGAAATTATATTCTAGGCTATATTATGTTTCACTTCACAATTTATAAAAAGGGAAAAGGTTACTTAGAAACAAAAAAAATATGAAAGGGGAGTGGGGGTAAATAATAAAAGGCAAATTTATACATAAATGGAAACATAAATGCTTTGAGGACTGAGAATGTGTTCATTTATATTTGTACAATTATATGCCAAGTTTCATGATTAATTGAGCTCTAGTGACATAGGTAAAGAGTCTAATGGGAAGGATTAAATGTTTAATTTGATGAATCATTATCTGAATAACTATTAACATGTCTATATTTAAACACACATTGATCTTAACAAAATTTAAACAAAGTGAAGATCATCAAATAAATCAACTAGAATAGATAAATAATTGTACTAATTAACACATGAACCCTATATAAAAGCATGAATAAATATATTATAACATTATTATTGATCCATTTAAATCATAAAAAAGTGGAAGACACTATGAAACTAGATGCATTTAAATAGAAAAACCAAATTTGCATTAATCAAACTGTGTTTGTTTATAATATATTTGACCCTTTCAAAATTTTACATAGTAGTATATATAGAAGAGGAATGGGACTATATCCTAGTAGAATGACTTCCCACTCTAGCCAAACATGGTCTAAAATTATTGTAATATAATTATACCAAAAAATATTTCCAAATCCTAGAATAAGTGAAATATAATTCTTAGGGCCCAATAGGAGAGAATCAAGGAGAGGTTATAGGTGGTTTACTTCCTAATTTCTTAGTAGAGGAGGAGGGGGCATGGAAATAAAAATAGGAAGGGTGGATGAGGATCCCCATGGGAATATTTGGGAATGTAATTGGTTAGAGGTCATGTTAAATCTAGTACACATGACACCTAGGAGTAGGGGTTCAATAAGAACAAAGAAATAAACTGGTTAAAGATGAATCCCTAGGGGCCCATGGTGATATAAAATGAGGACTAAGGATCAATGGTAGGGAAAGTTGAATATAAGTCTAAGAGTGAGATAACTATTTCCTTTTCTTTTAAATTTTTTTTAGGTCATCTGGAGCCATGGTTATGGTTTTAAGAACTATGGTGGAAACTAAAATCTAAACTAGGGGCACAAAAAAATTGACCCTCTTCTTTGTCTTAGGTGCCATGCCTAGATCAACCTTTGATATAGTAATAAAAGGTGTAGTGGAGGTAACTATTTTAGGGTAAATTTAAGGAATGAGAGGAGTAACTATGAGTGCTAAAAATATATGTGTCACTTATTTTTTACATACAAGTGCACTTATTATTGAGGTGGCCATCAAGATGGTTGAGGTGTACATGCATGGGTGTGTTCATGCTATAGGATTATCCAATGGAACCATTGATATGGTAGACATAATGTATACTAGAACTATGAAACTAGGATCCATCAAGATCTAAGTAGTTTTATTTTGACCTTTTAAGACTTAGATGAATGTAAATCCTATGTTATTAAAGATCTAATTATATTAAATAAGGGTATATATGTGTAATAAATATAGTCACTGATTTATTACAAATTTGGCTAAACTTAACCTTTCTAAAAATAGAAACAAATATTTTAAATGAAAACTTAGCTATAAAATGACTAAGATGGATAATCTAGAGGCTAAAAATTGAGTAAGAGACTAGAGTGAGTGTCATAAATAGTATGCATGTGTCAAACCCCTCCTAGTTAGAAGTTCCCTAATTAGATAGTAGTGCCATATGGTTATAGTGTCCCTATTTTAGAAGTAGTGTCCTCTATGTAAAATTGTTTTGAGCTTATAAGTGCACCTATTTTTAGGTCTATAAATCTTGTTCATATGTGCACAAGTTTTGAAACCCTATAGATGACCTATTTTGACTAATTTTATGAGAAAAACTTAATCTTCCATATTACTAGGGTATCTGGTTGATACAAATAGAAAAATGTGTTTTTTAGTGGGGTAAGTTAGACATCCTCAACACCTTATTATGATGATATTTTCCTACATACTAATACTCCTACAAGGAATCAATTTTGATGTAGTTCTCCCCACCTAAGTGTTGGTGTAAGTGCAAGTGAAACTAGTGTGATTATAAACTTGAGTGATTTGAATGTGCTTGAGATTTGAAATCTAAGTAATTTAAGATTAAGAATGTTATAGATGGTAGTATTCATAAGTATGATATAATATGGATTGATAACCTTAATTATGAAAAACATTTTTTGCATTTATATATAATTTACATATACTTTCCATCTAGTGGTTATAGGGATAAAATTTATGTATATATACTATTTTGGTGTTTTTTTGGGTGCTAAAAGAGGTCTAAGATGACCCTAAGAAGATTAATATTTGAAAATAAATCCATTTATGGAAAAATGAGGAAAATTATAGTAGGAACAAAATTACAACAATAACATCATGTGTTGTTATTATCCCTATTATGGTGCTAGTGTCTAGGTGGCATAATTGAAGGCATAGAGGACCAAGATGCAATAATGAGGTTCTAGGACTACTTTAGGGATGATTAGGGATGACTATGGCCTACACAAAGACTAGATAAGTGTGAAAGTAGGCCCTAAGATAGGATTAGGGATAAGCTAAGGATAGGTGGTCTCAATTAACACTCTTAGAACTCGAGTGTCATTTTTAGGTGATTAAATTTATCCCCCCTTTATTATAGAAATGCAACAAAGTGAAATGAATTGGATAAATGAAAAATAAACATACCTATATTTACCTAAGAGGCAAAACCCATGAGTCTATATATTATTATGTAAATCATGCTTCATTACATTTCTTGTAAGTGAAATGTTCATAAATTAGTCCTTACTTAAGAGATGTCAAAAGAAAAGATAAAACTAAGTAAATAGGTGAAATTGAGTAAAGGGATAAAACTAAGTATAGAGAGTGGAAAGGAATGAATACACTTCACTTGGTGCAAGGACCAATGCATAAACCTAGTGACAACTTATGTGTGTGCATGTATATAGTGATCAATCGAAGATAATCTTGGATTGAGCTAATAGCTTGATAAATCCTCATGTGTGTGTGGCTTAAGAAATCAATATAATTTTTAATTCATCATTTCCCACCCCTATTTTATGGATTATGACCTATGAATAGCCTAGATTGGACTGATGGTGTATCAAATCCTTTCATGTAGGTGGTTCAATAACTCAAGTAGACTATGACTCCATCATTTCCTACACATGTGTAGTATATGCATATAAAACTAAAACTAATAAATTTAACTATAAATGTCTAAGTGGAGATGTTAGTTATGAAACTACTCAGGTATATTACGTAGCTTTGGGCCATTTGGGAGTGCCAACTACTATAGATAGATTAAGGCTTGAATATGGTGTGTAATTTAGAACATGGTGTCTAAAATGTACATCATATATAATGACATGTAGTTTTCCATTCCATCTGATCAACTGGTGTCTAAGTGAGCATACAAAAATAATGTGTCATGAACATGCTCCCAAATATGATATCTGAGTATATGGATTCTAGACTAAATCGTAATAAAATGTATCTGAGTATCTAAAATGAAAATGGGAATGGTCATGCGATACACGATGCCCCAATTTAGGTAAATCGGTATGAATCTTATCTAAACTAATATGAATCTAATTTAAACTAGTAAATCTATAGCTAAACATGTATAAACTTGGACTATACCTAATGTACTTTTCTAGCCAATATAGATTTTTTTTAAACTAAGGTTACTAGATAGTAACATCATATCTTGGATAGTAGTGTCATGTGGTGATAGTTTCATAATTTGGGAACTAATGTCTAACTAAATTTATTTCTTTGAAACTATAATTGAATTATAATTCATTATTTCCCACTATGTTTACCTAAGTCTGATTTTTGTAATTTTAGCATGTATGCTGAAAATTATACTATGAGTACATTTTGATAGCCAAATATCTATGACACATCCTTATGAATGACCCATATTTTGAGTGTATTTGTTGAACCTATGAAATTAATATCCTTAAAATAAAAATATCTACAAGATGTGTGTTAGTTGAAACAATATGATATCTATTTAATAATCCAATATAATATGCATACATAACATCAAACTGTTAGGTAATTTGAGCATAAATTTTTAATGTGTGATGTATGTTATGTCTATCATTAATAAATATATCAAAATAAATTTAATAATGTATTTAATATTATATCTAAGTAAGAATTTAATAGATACCTAGGGGTATGGGTCATGATGTCCATCACGCCACCCAAGTAGGAAGGGGGGATGAATGAGGTACCTCATGGAATATAAAATTGGAGTGTGTAATAAGTAATATACAAGTTTCATGGCCATGATGCATCAAACAAAACACACATACAACACACATGAGGAACATGAATTAGGATAAGGTGCCACAATACAAGGGACATGGGCACATGTCACTAAATATGAGAAAAAAAAGACATATAAGGACATGTTCAAATGTCCACATACACAAACAAAAATCAATTTGGCTAGAGCCACATATAAAGACATGTTCAAATGGACACATACACAATCAAGAAGGCACAAACAATGACATGGGTATATTTCCAAAGCATACATACTATGAAAATAAGTAACATATATCCAAAGAGAAATGACATATTCAAATGATATCTAATATAAGAAGCATAGATATATAATTAATTATAAACTAGGAAAGATATAAATGAAAGTATTCATGAACATGTAATACAAATATATGTAAGAGCTGAGATGTACATATATTGAGTCTAAATTAATAATAGCTAGTAAAAAATTTGAGTAGGTGTAGCATGAGAATTATAAAGATATAATAATGATAAATATGTGATGTAGAGGTTATAAATTTGTAACCTATAATTAAAAAATATGTATAGGGTTCCCCTAAATGGGTGAATATTTCAAATTAAGAACATGTGTATCTATTCATATTCCCCAATGGTTAGATAATAGTAAATATGGATTGGTGTAGAGGACTTGAGTCCTTTAACAATATACAAGAACTCAATAAGAATAAGTGAAGAATGTATGTATGATAAAAATTGATTATACTAAGATAGATAGCATATGTAGTGTTTAGAAAATATAAGAAATGTAAACATGAAAATGTATATAATATATAATTTTATGCTTTTTGATTAAATATTTTAATGTTTTTATGTTTTTTTAAATATTATATTTTTATTTTATTTTTTAGATATAAGTGATGTATAATCAACATGAAAATGAAACTATGTACAAGGATCAAGAAATAAGGAAAGTAAGTACAATAAGGGAGGAATAATACTAACCAATGAGTCTTATGAGAGACTCACTATCAATTTGGTCTATGTCAAATAAAATAATAATGATTGTGCATGCTATATGAAAAGGTAAATTAGGTCATAAAAACTACTATACTGAGTGGTCTTTAGTTGGTGCTGATTGTGAAGTGGTGCTAGGAATCTATGAAACTAGATGTGTTATCTTGTAAATGTTAGGGGTCTTAGGGATACATCTAGTAGAAGATGTTGTATATGGATGTCTTGTGCTAGGAACCCTAAGAACTCAATAATATCAATCTCAATGAATTAAGTAGAGGGAGACCCCATAGAATCTACAACATATCTCTAACATAAGGGTTTCTCTAATAATGGTCTCTATAAAAGAGTATGTGTATGTGGAAACACTATAATAATAGACCTCTCTTGTACTTGTGGATCCACTAAAATCTATGGTGTACTGATAAGAAATAGGGTGAAATGTATAACTAGTAATTGAGTTATAACTATTAATTAATCTATAATTGATAACTATGGGCTAGGTAGAGGATACTCATATGAAAGACCCTCAATTATGGTCACTTAATTTAAATTTATATATTTGAGTCATTTTTTCATAGTGGATGGTATGGCTTTTAAATTTTATATCCATGGCCTAACCTATAACATGTCAAATGTACCTACACTAGGTGTTACTAAGAATCTAGTGGCCATATGTGTTGGTCAAACCTATATTAGAAGTAAAATATCCCTGATGGAGCTCTAAACATGGCCAATATAACTATGAATAATTATGTTCATAGGATATACATCCTACTATAAATACTCCAAATGTTGTATAAGTGTGATAGTGAACATACACTCTGAATAGGATGATGATCTATGTAGGATCATATGAAGAGTGCATATAAATATAAATCATCATCAATAATATCCTTCTCTAATAAAGTGATGATTTATCTATTTTTAACTTTATTATGGTACACAATCATGATATTATGTATGGGTGTGTATCCTTTATATTGGTGTGATATGATTCTTGTGGTGGATGTGTCTACTATGTGTAGTGAACACTTGAAGTGCACCTACCTCATCTGTTATATGATCTGGAAATGGGGTTGAGAATATTTTTAATGCCTTAGCTTCCATTTCTTAAACTTTAGGTGACTATGTGGGTGTGACCAAATCAATTATTATGGCCTATATTAAATCTTGTATCTTAGGTTTCAATATGATGTATCTATTGTTAATATGGCCTAGTGCCTTGTGATAGTCATAAAATACATTAGAATCATAGTTATTTGGAAGAGGTCATGTCATATCAACCTATTTCATGGGATGGTGAGATATGAAATTACATTATAATATCTATTTTAAAATATGTGCTGGTGATTCTAGAAGTTTGATGAAAACTCTCAATGGAGGAGTAGATAAAACTAGGCGAGGAGATGGCTCTGAAGTTGTGTTAACTGTGGCCTTTGGATCACTCTTTTTTTTAATTTCCCTTACCTTGTATGGAGGCTTAGTATAACTCTTATTATTTTATTTTTTTCCAATTTTATATTTAGTTTTCTCATAGAGATAAGCTTGACTTCTCTTTCTTTCACTATGTGGCATAAATCTATGAATGTAGGATACTTATTAAACAAGATAACTTCATGTAATTCTGGTAGTAAGCTCTATTTTAATATGTCCTAGATATTTATATCTTCCATTGGGATATTAAAATTGACCAATATCATCTTTTATTATTATATGTATTCTAAAATATGATCATTTGATTTTTATTTTAGTTGTGTTACTTGAGCATATGAGATATTATTGTTAAAGGTATAATTATTGAGACAAGGCAAATCAGTGAGCCCATATATTTCAATTTAAATTATAGTACTATATAACTCTTTAAAAATTACCACAATCATTTATGAATAATACATATCATTCATATCAAATAATAAGAGAGACAATGCAAGATCAAGCACATAACACAAGATATACATGGGAACCCTTATTAGGGAATAAAACCCACTCTAAAGCCTACAAACACTTAGACTACTTGTCCTATAAGGTATTAAAAAATAGAGATTGATCATGTCATTTTGACCAAGATTTATTGAAATATATATTCCATAAGGAGAACCTACCCCTAAGATGATCGACTCCTTTAGACCACCTACCTTTAGTGAAACACCTATTTCACAAGGAGAAAACTACCCATAAGATGATCGACTCGTTTAGACCACCCTTTAAACACCTCCACATTTGAATTAATGTAGTCAAAACCTGATGTTTAAATTTTTATTATCACTCTTTTTCTTCACTCAACACACCTTTTTGACTAAAGAACATTACATACTTGAACTAACACACAAAGATCAATTAGGACACATTACATATCCTAACTAACCGTAATCTTCAACTCTGCACACTCAATTCATTTTTAATATAAATAAATCTCTCATAGATTTAAAAACATAAATATATGATCATACACATATTCTATACATTGATCTACCTTTTAGATTAACCACTAAGCTCACACAGATATTATCAATCCTTTATTCACACACAAGGCATCCAAACCATCCTTTTGGATCACTCTAGACCTCTTCACTCATGCTCAACCTAAAAAATCACTATTCTAACCTTATAAACATGACCTATAGGTCATACACATATAAATTAATCTAATCTTCTTCTCAACCCATCCATTGGGCACACTCAGCCTCCTCACTTATTCTCTTTAATTCTCACTCCTCTCCTACAATCCTCTACAAATCTAGAAACCATCTCATTTGAAATTAATATATATATAGATAAATCATGAATATCAACTTCTAAGTCAGCCATTTCACTTGATTTAACCCTTAATTCTTATATCACATCAAGACATGACTCAAAATAATCTTCATAGGTCATCCATATCATCTATGGGTCACCCTTAAAAAGCTACACCTTTCAATAAGGCACTTGTAGCTCTTATAAGTCTCATGGAGACCTATTCACCCACTTAGCACTTCAACAAGAAAAATATAAACTTAGGTCCACTTCAAAAATCATAGGTCCATTCCACATGTCCCCTTACTCACACCCACATGGGTCCAATCCACTTGGAACACCAACTCCACATTTGAACGTACCAATTAGTTCACCTTGTTCTTTAGGTCTTCATACTCAGAAAACATAATCAATAATTTATAAATAAAACATTAAATTTATTCACATAACCAGATGATAAATTCATCTAGATATAACTTAAAATATATTTTTAACACCTCCATGTGCCTTATATACTCCAACATAGCCAAAACACTTCAAACTATCTTATTCAAGATGAATACTCAAACTGGTCATATATTGTCAAAATAAAATAAAGCTATTTTAACTTTCTACATATGATCAAGAGCCAGATATGAAAATAAAATCCTTATAATAATTCCTTGAGACTTATACAACATATCCATGCTCATTTTCTTCTTCAACTCTGCTTAGAACACCTTCAACTTGCCTCTACAAGATGGTCACTCAATCTACCACTAACCTTTAGGAACATAGTCAAATTCTTAGTAATTGTTCATAATAAATATGGATTGGTTAAATATAAAAATACCACATATATAGTCTCATGTAATACAAAACACTCTCAAATATCTAAGTTAGCATGAGATATTGAAATACCATCAGAATGAGCTCAAATATCCTTCTCAGGTCAATTGCAGAATACACATGAACACATAGTAAACTTTGAAGCTCAATAAAAAAAATTCACACAATTAAAAATATTAAAATTTATATTTATATATGTGACTTGGAATCATCTACATATTTTCATTTTACTTCACTATCAAATTTTTATTGGATCCAAAGTTATGGCCTAAAACCCAAACACTAACTTTTCCTTCATAAATTTAAATATTCAAATGCAAATGATCACAATTGAACTTTGAAAACTATGATTTAATCTCATGTGCTATTATATTTATATAAAAATCACACTATTTATCTTGTCTAAACTTTAATTCATAGGATCCAATGATCAAACATTAAACCTTAGTCACTTTGACCTCATCTCATTCAATTTTGCAACATTAATTAAATGTGCACCGTTGACCTCTATGGATCAACCAAGTATTTAAATAGAAATGATCACCATTAAATACATATGTAAAAACACATAATCATAATTTATATTTATCCTTTTATTTTTTTAAGTTATTAAATAACATGTACTTCTTACCATCTCATTGCTTCCTATCATCTTGGAACACACACGCTCCATTGTTCTTCTATAAGATGCTTGATCTTTATCTTTGTTAAACAACTATCACATTGACCTATTTTAATCTATATGAACCATTGGATTTTGAAATATGAACTCAAACTAACCTTTTTATCTCCAATAGGTATATATCTTTAACATCATGACAATTGACTAAGTATGGGGACCAACTACAATATGCCTCAGTAGCCATCTTTGAACCTTAATAACTTCTTTTGTGCTTAGATGCATGATATTAAATTTGGACCATATGATATCCTTACATATTATAATCCATCCATTTATTAATATTCTCCTAAAACCACGCACATATGAGATATTCCATCATCAACATGTTCATTCAGAATTTTATTTCATAGAGCTAACTATGTCAAACCCTGCCTGAAAGGCTAACTTTGCTCATGCATATCTTTTGATGCACTATATCGCATGTTCTAAATTTTAGAATAAATAAACTACGATAAAAAATAAATAAACCTAAATTCTCAATTTATCTTTAAACCTTCACATGTGTAATTAATAACACATCAAAATGCCTACTAAACATTTTTTGCCATATGCAAATTGGCTAAGTATGGGAAAATAATATCAAAATGCCTGGGAACCCAAATTTTCACTTATAAATATATATATATATATATATATATATATATATATATATATATATATATATATATACATATATATATATACATATATATATATATACATATATATATATATACATATATATATACATATATATATATAGAGAGAGAGAGAGAGATAAAATTTTAACATAATAATTATTCATAAAACTAAACAAACCCATGTGACCATTTCCTCTTGACTCATCCACACATGTCAATGGTGACTTCATCAAATTGCCTTCTCATATTTTCTACCACTAGACCCAAAATGTCTAGATGAAAATAATGGACTACCATATGAGATCCAATCACTTCCATACTTATTATAAGAAATAATTTACACCTCATAGGGTCTATGTAACATGTCCATAAAAATTGAATCATCCATCAAATGCCTCACTCAGTCAAACATTGAAGCATCATGCAAGAACATTAAGGCTCATTGAGGCACACTTTGTCATTGCCATTCTAGCACACATGACACCTCATCACCATCCTTGGTCACCTTTGAGACATCATTTAAAAACCTAAAAAAATTATAACTAATTTTTATTGAGAAGTGTGCTAAAATATATATGTATACTAGTGGATTAAATGTGGTGATAGATTGATTTCATATATCATAAAACCATTTTAAGGCATAATCCTTTAAACTATGTGGAAACAACTTATTAAGGAGCCAATCATTGGAATTTAGTATAAAATTTATATGTTTAAAGCTTAAAAATGGTGTTATAGGTCACTATTACCATAATATAATGTAATCTTAGGTGCCACAAATCCATATGGTAAGGGAATTACCACTATTTGATGTGTCAAAGGTGTATGTAAAAGAATGTGAGAATCTAAAGCATGTGATGGATTATCAGATCCATGATCAAGATGTAACACATTAGGATATATAAAATTAACCTTATGTATAATTTATTATACATCTAGAGAGAAGGAACTAGCCATAGGAGGTGTAGTTGCCACTAAAGGTTATAATGTTGAAACCGGTTATTGTACTAGTTAAGTTGGCCCCAAAGTAGGTGTAACAATGTTGTTATTTGGGGGAGTAGATGAATGACCATTAATTTATTTGTTATTTATTTATATTATGGATTGTAAAATATTTTCATGATCATGGGACTTTAATTTAACTCTATCTTTGAATCTCTATAGAATCTCATCCTTCTTAACAATTAGATTTTCATTTTTAAGTGGGGGGAGAGTGTCCCAATTGTCATCTTGTGTATCATTTAGATATTGATTGTATTTATCAATTTTAGATGCATTATCATTTAAATACACATAATCAAGGTGTGAAGGATATATGATCAGAGTTGTAATTGGTCCCTAATCCATGGTATAAGCTTGAATAGAAAGAATATGACTATGCTCAATAGGATTTCCACTAAGCCTAAGACTTATTCTTTAGGGAAAAGATATAAAGTTTTTAGATGGCATATAGTAAAAATAGTGAAATAGGGATAACAAAATATAATGTATTATATCTTAAAATCTTAATACAACCACTAAAAATAGGAAAAATAAGGATACAAACCCTAGTAGCATCTAGGGTGAGTATTTGAAGTAAGTTGGGTTCACCAAATGTTTTAAATTTATAAGACTTAGATGAATGTATATCCTATGTTTTTAAAGAGAAAATTATATTAAATTATATTATAAATATGAAATAAATATAACCTTTAATTTGTTATAGAATTGACAATATTTATCCTTTCTAAAAATAACAATAAGTAATGTAAATGAGAACTTAGCTAGAAAATGATTGAGATGGATGGTCTAGAGGCTGAAAATTGATTTAGATACTATTATAAGTGTCATAAATAGGATACAAGTGTCAAAACCCTTCCTAAATATTATAACCCCAATTGGTAAGTAGCACCATGTGGTGATAGTGTCCTTATTTTGGTGGTAGTGTCCTTTATGTAGATTTGTTTTGAGTTTTTGGGTGCACTTGTGTCTAGGTATGCCAAGCTTGATCCTACATGGATGAGTTTTTAAACCTTATATATGACCTATTTTGACTAATTTTATGGGTAAAACTCTAATCCTCTATATTTTTAATGAATCTAATTAATACAAGAAGTAAATTATGTTTGTTAGTGGGGAAGGATGGACATCCTCAACCCCCCATTATGATGAGAGTTACCTACATACCGATACCTCAAAGAGGGATCAAGCCCAATGTGGTTATCCCCACCTAAGTGATGGAAAAATTGAAATTGCAATTGAAGCTAGTATGATTATATATTTGATTGATTCGAATGCTATTGAGAATTGGAAACATGATTAATATGAGCTTAGGAATTTTGTAGATGGTAGTATGTAAAAATAACACATAATATGGATTGATATCTTTAATTTTTCAAAACCTATTATGAGTTTATATGTGTAATTTGTATCCCCTTTCCATATAGTAGTTAGAAGGATAAATGTCATGTATAGACACTACTATGGTGATTGTGTGGGTGATAAAATAGTTCTAGGTTGACCCTAGGAGATCTAAGATTTAAAAATGTCTATTTTTTTAAAAATGGAGGGAAATAATAGTAGCATCAAAATTGGGACACTAGCACCATGTGGCACTGTTTTCTCTATTATGGCACTATCATCCAAATGAAATAACATGAGGGAAAAAGGTTTAGGATGCAATAATGAGGGTCTGGGACTATTTTAGGGATGTATATAGATGATTTTTGACCACATGAATTTTGGATAAGTGTGAAAATATTCTCCAACATATATTTATGGCTAAGATAGGGATAAGTGGTCTCAAGTAGCACTCTTAGCACTCAAGTGTCATTTTTATGTGATTAAAAGTTCCTATAGTTGTTAAATCTTCAAGAACTAAATTGGATACCCCTATAGATGATGATCATGTGATCAAGACTCTTTGAGACTAAAGGTAGATTATGGAGAATCCTATGGGTGGTATGGGCTAAACAACGATGAATTGAAAAGTGAAAATTTTGAACATGGTCAATTATAGGGGTATTTGAGTGAATTTTGGATCAAGTGTAATAGGAATTTATTAGGGCATCATTATAAGTTAGTATAGGTATAGGGGGTGATTTGTTATAAACTATGTAAAAAGAGCAAAAAAATATGTAAAGACCAAATAAAAGGAAAAGGTAAAAGAAGTCATAAAGACAAGAGGGAAGTTCGAGATCATTTATACAAAAAGGTGAGACAAATGAGAAGGTATGAAATTTATGTGAATAAAATATATCTTTTATGGTCTCATTTAATTTTTTTAGTATATTTGTCTCCTTCATTTGTTTAGTTTCTGGTTATTTATTAAGTTTTAGTTTGCAAATATATTATGTCATTCTTGCCACTAAAATAAAATAACAATGGTGTGGCTGATTTGTTATTATATCCCATGGGAATTTATAATGGATTTTTATTGGTTAAAATCCCAAGATTGATAAAATAATTAAGTTATTCAAAGGATATTCATGATTTTTTGTTTGTGTTGTTCGTAAGGGCATTTATGTGCATGTTGGATCCATTTTTTAGGAACTATGCACTTTGGGGATGGTCATTTTATTTTTTAAAGATTAAATATTATTAATGAGAATAATTAGTACAAAATATTTTACATAACATCACGCTCCACCTCCTAGGCCAACATGAATCTTTCCATAAACACCTTGAAAACAAAATGGTAATTTTAGCAAATTATTTCATCTAATTATGCAAATTATTTCATCTAATTATGCAAATTATTTTCATTATCTCTTGAATTTATAATACATATTAATTATTAATGATGGAAAATGGTGGAGTATGTAGAAACCCCATTTTTTCCACAACCATGTTCCAAATGTAGATTGATTTCTACTAAACAGTGCAAATTAAGCCTAACAATCATTGAATGTCCCAATTTCATCTGCACATTAGACATTAGTAACCAAAATCATTTTCATGTGCACCTACTTGGGGTGTTATAAAATAAATAATATTAACCTCTCATGGATTCATCTCAAATTAATTTGTAACTTAGTAAATTGACATATTGGCCTTTGGACCCATTAAGCAGGGAACTTAAACAATTCCTGAAATGGAAAAATGCTAAGTAGAATGAATTAACTAAGAAAATCAAATTAAATTATTAAGTGAAATTTCCATGTGAAATTATTAATAATGATTTTTTTAAATAAAATTATAATAAAATTGATGTCATCATCATCAAAGTCAAGGAATTAAAAATATCTCCATTAGAGCCTTATATTCAAAAATGGAAAACCATGCCTAATAAATGGAATCTATATCCCAAATATTAATTTCTTGTCCCATCCTTAAATCAAACAAGGTTAAATTAAATCTAACCTTAGTTAAAAACTTAAATACACTTGGTTTAGAGTTAAATGGAAAACCTATAAATAGAAGTGCCAAGGTCCTTCTAAAAAAATATCTCAAGCCAAAGTTATAATGTTCAATTGTTGATATAGAAATCATTATTGTAAGGTTATAATACAAAAATATTGATATATTTCTACATCTTTCCAAATATAATCCAAACATTGCCAATGTGACAAGGATAAATGATGCAAGTTGCACCATCATCAAATATTCTTTGAGCACATGATTGGGCACATTCCTCCAAGGCCAACATGTAACTCTTTCTCTCAATTAAGGTAAAGAATAAATTTTTTCTTCCATTATTAGTTAATTTCATTGTTCTCTTTCTCTTTGAGTGTCTATGTTTGAGGTGTTATATTTATTAGTGTGGTATTATCATAATAACACTTTACTAACTCCCCTCTTGGATTCCTATCTCACATAATGACACATCTAATGGGACAATGCACCACACATGCATAATGAGAGAATATTTGGACCTCATTTGAGCCAAGAATCATTCATTTTAGACCTTTATTTCTTTATTTTTATCTAATTTTTTCATGTTTGGACTTTGAATATAAAACTATGAATTCAGTCCTATGGAACTGCGAATTTAATGAGACAAAATACAAAATCATCGATTGAAACTGTAAAATAATATTTTAAAATCATGAAATCATCTTGGTTTGAAATTAGGTCTATGAAACTATAAATTTGGTAGAGAAATTTACAAAATCATCAAGTTAAATTATGAATTTATCAAACTAGAAACAAATCTTTTCCTTATTTTTTATTAATTATGAAATTGTTTAAAATTTGTAAAATCATCTTTTTTACTTGTGAAATCATTATTTGTAGTTGTGAAATAATTATTTTTAGTAGATGAACCCTCTTTTTATGTTGAAAAATTATCTATTTGGGTTTCAAAATTGTTAGTCTAACTGCTAAATCACTAGTAAATTGAGATATCACAACTCTCTATTTGTATGTGTTTTCTATAGGTTTTTCCCATAGTCGTAAAATTAGTGAGTTGAAGTATGAAACCATTGAGACAAGTTGAAAAATTATTTTTTAAATATGCAATAACTCACTATAATTTTGTGGTTTATTTTGGTTCTTTGAGTTTTTTATGCTTGAAAATTTTCATAGTTCATAGTTTACTATGTAACTGTGAAATCATTCTAGAGAGCTAACTTTTGTGTTTAATTGAGCTAACTTGTAAGATTTCACCTTGGATTAAGCACAAATTAATCTAATGACCTTGTTTATATATAATTTATCTAAGAGGAGGGAAGCTTAGTTTCTTTTCAATCTTTTTTTCCTTTTTGTAAAATCAACATTCACAACAAAGGTTAATATTCATCCACATTTGGTTAAGGTGCTTAAAAGTCAATTAAAATTTTGTACATTACCATTTAAAAGATTTTTACAAGTGAGAAAAAATCTAAGGGGCCAAATTTTCAAATATATTTTAATTTGGTGATATTAAAAATAACTTACATTTTATTTAGAGCTATTAAGGGCTTTTTCAAATTTTGCTTGTTCATTAACTAGTTTCAAATTAATTAGATTAAACTCTTTATTTTTGACAAACATAAACTATAATGTGTATGTTCTCCATCCATCTCATTTAAGTAACTTAGTTGACAAAAAGTTTGTTCATTAACATTTTTTATTAAGGTTTGTTAAAAATTAATGTCATGTATGTTCTCCCCAAGCTCTAAGTGACTTTGATGATTAAAAAAACAACCTCTAAAGTCTTTCCATTTATATTCAACCCCACTTGATGAATAATTTATTTCAAAATGTTAAGTATTCCTCACTCTAATTTCATGCCACACACTAATTCTTGAGAGATATAGGGGGAATAAAAATTCTACATATACCTGTTCTTTAATTTTTTGATTAACAGTTATTTCCTGGCAAGCATTGGTATATTGGTGGAAAATTTGGCAAAAGGTATGCATAATCATGTATGTTTTTAGAGATAGGATGAGCATTTATGTTATTTTTATTTCTTTTTATTTACATGTATTTTTTTAGACTAAATTTGTTTGTTTGTCAATAGTCAAAATGAATCATAAACATCATGTTTTTGGTGTTACTATGCCTATTTAGTGTCATACTTTTGCCTTAGACATTTTATCCCAAAAATGTGTGTCACTTGTTTAAATGGGGCATAATTATGCTACCCATTTACTCCCAAGAATTTTTCATGGTTTTTAATTCCAAATCCATTTTTATGGCATTTGATTCAAGGGGATTTGTTATGTTGCTCATGTTATTCCAAAAGAATTGTCTTATTTCAAAACAGATTCAAAATCATGTATACCTTTGGTCTAAAATTAGTGTCATCATGCTATCCATTTGGGTCTAGGATGTTCTCCATTTGAAAAAGCCAAGTCTTTTAAACAAAGTTTAGTATTTGTCTTGTGAAGTTTAGATTAAAAATTCATTGGCCCACACCTAAGTTTTGCTTAATTTTTGCTTGGGTGTTTACCTCTTACTTTTGAATTGTGTAACTTAAACTAATTATTTATTTAATTTAAAGACCCCTTTTGACTAGATCTAGGAAGTGGTATATTTATGTTGGTTCCCTGACTCAATTTTTTTCTTTGAACTAAGTCAAAATTCACTTTTTAAGTATAAATTTTAGCATGGTTAGTTTACATTAGAGCCTTGTTTATCACTTGGAATTGGATGCTTTTCTCATCACTTTTATACTTTTCCAATTAGTTTTAGGTGTGTAATTAGAGTGAATGCTTCATACCAAGGTCAAGTTTTTTTTTAAATCCATGTATTGAGATTGAGTCAAAGTGTTTAGAACTATTTGCCTTAGAGTTAGTCTAATTACAAGTGTTTATCTTGACCTAGTTTAATTTAAAGTATAGGTTGTGCCTTCTTACTGAATACCTAACATTTCTTTATAGTTTTTATACCTAATTTGTTTCAAATCCTAGTGTTGTGCCTTATTACGAAAGACCTAGTATTTCCTTAAAGTTTTCATATTTAGTTCATGCCTTTTTAAGTCTAATTTTGTGCATTTTGACCAAAGACCTAGCAATTTTCCTTTTCATTTTAGACCTAGATTAAATTTGTTCAAAACACTATGCCAAGACCAAGTTTCAAATTTTTTGTTCATTTTAATATTTATTTGGTAACCTTAGAGTATTGAAGATATTTGAGACCAAGATTACCATTAATACTTTTAAATATAGGCCAAGTCTAAACCATTTGTAGATATAGACTAAGTTTTCCATCTAGAATAAGTTTAAAGATGTACAAATAATTGAAAAATCATTTTACACCACATTTCAAGTGTTTCATAAACTTTAGACTCTTTTACTCATGAACAATTAGTTGTGGTTTTGGATACACTCACTACACATGTATTGGGACTATGCACAATCTAGATTAAAAAAACACATTCATGAATGATGCCTTTATTCAAGACCCATATAGGGATGATGTAGTTTATGAGATAGATCCTTATTCCCCTTAAATTACTCAATATGTGAAACAAGGCCAAGATCCACTAGAACAATACCTTGTTATTATACGTCATTATCCAAGTATGAATCAAGAATAGATAGCTTAATACCTTTCTAATCTACCATATATTATTGAATAAGTCCATTATCATCCTTACTATGTTACTATTCCATCAATCTATGACCCATAATTATTCAATTATCACTTAATTGAAAATAAATATGAGGTTTTGGTTAGGTCCATAGAGGTAGTAACCAAGTTTTTGGAAGAATCTCCCTATGAAAATATACCTACTCTAGTTATAATACCTCATAACATACCTTATACCAAAACCATCGAAAAGGCCTCTACTAGCTACCATTAGGCACTTTTGCCAATGTCAAAACAAGATTTGAATGTTCTTGCAAATGTAAAGGGCCTCATGGTGGAATAATTCATGTAAATATAGCAAGAATATCATACTTATATTAATTTATTACATAATTTCAACATTATATCCATATAGAATACCATGCTTATTGAGTTATCTCATTCACTAGGAGTACCATTTGATTATTTGGGTCATACTACTATAAATGTGGACCCATTTGCCCAAAATACTTCATTATATGACATGTTTAATGTCTCATTCATTGAGGAAGTGATTGTGGCTTCTAATCAAGACCAGGTGATAAATACAATGGAGAACATGAAAGTGTCTCCCAACTGAGGCTAAGGTGGGTTAAATTCACCACAAAACAATCCACAACAATAAGTGATTCTTGAAAATAGCATGAATGGTTCAAAACAAGAGGGGAAATAATTTATTCTTCCCAACCACAATAGGTTACTCCCACTCCTTAACTAGATACTTATTCAAACACACAATAATAGGGGATAAATAATTGGGCATTACCTAATATTTTACCCAAATAAGTGGTGAATTTTATTGATGGCTAATATTTCATGTCCACATACATAGACCAATTTACCACCTCACTAAAGGTATAACACTATTCCATAGTAATAGGTGGAAATAAATGTTCCACCTCAATAATTAAAAATTCCCACATCAATAGACATAAACCAGTGTATCTCAACAATCACAAATGTTTTCATGTTAATAATCCATTCTTATTGACCAACAACAAATACCAATCACCCAACAAGCATCTAGTTCATAATATGTGTTTTTTCAATAAAGAGGTGACAACATATAGTAAGTACCTATTAGGTATCCATTGCCTTTTACCCTACATGTTCCAAATATTAAAAGATAGGGCCTTAGTCAACAACATGTATCGTTTACATAGATGGGTTTGAATAGTCAACAAAAAGTTCCTACTCAAACTCAGTAGGCATATCACCTTCCATAAATTCACATACTTCCATCACAACCCTAATTCCATCTAACTCAAATCCATATTCCAAATCAAAACAAGAATATTTACTAATAATGCATGCAGTATCAACAATCTAATCCCAATTCATATTCCTATTCAATTGATTTATCAAACTAACATTACACAATACTCCATTCCCCCATTATACCCTAGTCAAGGTAATCCACCTTTGATCATCTAACCACAACCACAACCAACTATGCCATCAAGTTTCTTAGCCTAAGAACTACAATAGATGAAAGATACAATTGTAGTCATTTAGATAAGAAAGCAGACTAATAATTTTAAATTAAATGATGTGTGGTCATATATATATTTAACATGGAGTATCTCTAAATACAATTCCTCTAGGTTATGATCCACTCAATCTTGAAAAATACAAGGGAAAAGGAGACCCTAGGGAATATCTTAAATAATTTTTTGTCACTTGCCATCCAGTGGCCTATAGTGACATCTACTTGCTTCTTTTTCCCCTTGAAGTTTAGATGGACAAGCCTTGGAGTGGCTTCTTAATTTTTCAAAGAACTCAATATCTAACTTTGATGATCTTATGGAAAAGTTTTTACAACATTTATCCATAATATCTAATCTGATATTTTTTTAGTTAATTTAATCTAGGCCAAGCATAAAGTTGGTGAGAGTTTTGTGAGTTAATTAAAGCAATGGAGAATGTTTGCTAGCCACTTAACCCATAATCTACCAGATAAATAATTGGCCATTATGTTTAAAAAAAATTTAAATAGTGAAATATCCTATCACTTAGAGCTTAAATATGCTCACACATTCAAGGATATCATTAATAAAGGTATATAGATTTAAAATGACCTTATCAATAAAGGGATTATCAAGTTGTCTTCTTCAAACCAAAACCAAAATCATAGCCAAAACTAAAATTTAGGCACAAATTAGAGCCCTAACCCAATCTAAATTCAATTATATATACCCGCTCAATCTAATAACTATGAAAAAACTAAGACATACAACCATAACAAGAATGTTATTGATAATGGAATCACTAAGTCACATCATGTTGAAATAGTGAAAACATCATCTACTCATCCTCTCCCATAAATGTAGCATATTACACAAAATTATCCCATATAATAAGTGTAGTATATGCCTCAACCCAAGATATCTCATCAAATTCTACAACCACCACCTTTACAAACCCCTCCTCCAATAAGAAGACCCACTCCTATAGTCTTTAACGACTTTGTTGAGCCTATTGAAGTAGTGTTTTGAAAATTATCAACAAAAAATATGATTAGTTGGCCAATTCCAAAACACTTTGCTAAAGTATTAGCTTATCTATGTTGGTATAAAGATCATGTATTATGTGAATACCATCATGTTCATGGACATTTTATAGACCAATATGTGCAATTGAAGAACATCATTTAGAATATGTTGGAAAATGGAGAAATCCAATTACATATTAGAGCATTTGATTCTAATCAAAACTTGGGTATCTAACAAAATCTTTTTTGAAAACATAATAATACAAATCAACAACAAAAACAAAAAAGACCATATCCATAACAATAGTCATAAAAAAAACATCAATAAAAATAACATGATCCATAAAATGGATGAAACTAAGACTAGAATGACCCCAATAAATAATAGACCTATCACATAGTTGTACAAAACTAAAATAATTTTTTAGGTCATATTATAGGTGCCATGTATCTTCCATTACCAAAAATCCTATAAAAAATACCAATAGACCAAGACAATAACCTAATAGTTATAATCACCCTACCAATGTTGGTAATCCTTCCTTGACCTGTGAATACAACCAAGTGAAATAGTGAGAGGATCCTTCCTGAACAAGTTAGAAAATAATTGAAAATACATAAAACAAATTATATAAATTATCAAAATAATAACTCAAATAAGTAGAATTAAATTACAATAGCTTAATTATAAAATCACTGGCATCTTTGAGGGGGTAAATTTTTTTGAGAAAGATCGATACAATAAATTCATGGATGTATTCATTAGCCTCAACACTTATATACTAAGTATAATCTAAGAAACTAATACTTCATATGAATGTGGGATAAAATAAAATGCTCACAGGATGACTTACAAAGCATATGTGTCCATAAAAACTATTATACTAAAAAGGTAAAGAGAAGGGGTAGCAAGGATTCATAACATTCCTTCCCTCATATAAAAAGCTTTATCTTCAAATATTTAGATGTGGGAATTTGTGTTGAACCTAAAATAGTGGTTCCCATGTGGCATCCTCTAGTTGTATTCCATGCCATTTAATTAAAATCTCTATGATGGAACAAGAGAAAAGTTGGCATGTGCACCTATCCAAGATTGCATCTAGCTTAATAAGGATGGATCCTTCATTATCAAGCTCTAGTAAAATAGTGTGCACTCTGATGTTTTTTCCCACTCATAAGTTTTGAGAAACCATGAGTTCCCTATGGATGGATAAGCATCGAGTTCATAAAATATAGCCTTTTGAAGATCTATGTTATTTGGAAACACTAGATAACCTTTATATTACAGAGAATCACCATCCCAAGAATAATGTAGTACAATAGAGGGGTTAGTGACCAACTATTAAATGACTTAAGATAATTAGGATTCATTGACATACTCCTATTGTATAACATCTAACAATTTGGAGTAGTCATGAAAATAGATAAAAGGGAAGTTTGGTCCATAAATGTGAAAGATAGAGTATCATCCATAATATTGTCCTTGCCCTTCTTATAAGTAATTTCATAGGTATAAACCATGATTTTTTTGACTCATTTATATTGTGATGGGTTGGAGACCCATTGTTCAATAAAATATTTTAGACTCTGGTGATCAATTTTGATGCAAAAATGATTCCCTACTAGGTATGGCCACTACTTATGTACTACATATAAATTGTTCATCATTTCCTTCTCATAATTAGAGAGTAATAAATTATTACTATAAATAAATTTTATGGTGAATGTATTGGGGTGTCCTTCTTGGAGGAGAATAAAACCAAATCCATTTTCACAAGCATCATTGTCGATAGTGAAGGTCTTAGAAAAATCTGGCATAGCTAGAATAGGTGTAGTGCACATAGCTTGTTTTAATTACTCAAATGCATACTCAATAAATTTTGTCAATGTAAAAGAATCATTTTTCAACATATCTATTATTAGATCTATAATCTTCCCATAATCCTTGAAAAACTTGTGATAATATCCAATCAACCCCAAGAAACCATGAATGTTCTTGAGTGTCTAAGGATAAGACCAATTTGTCATAGTAGCTATTTTTTTTAGATCCACCTAAACACCTTAAGATGAAATAATATGCTTAAGATACTCTAATTTATCTTGCCCAAAATCACATTTAGTCTATTTTAGACAAAGATGATGGTTAGAGAGAATTTGTAGTATGAACTCTAGATGTTGGAGATGCCCGGACCATGTTTTACTATACATGAGGATGTCATCAAAGAAGACCTAAATATTTTGTTCATCAATGCTTGGAATTTTGAAGTACCATTAGTGAGGCCAAAGGTCATGACAAAAAACTCATAGTGGCTATCATGCATGTAAAAAGCTATCTCAGGGATATCATCCTCATGAAGTTAGATATGGTTATATCTAGAGTGGAGATCTAACTTAGGAAAAAAAATGAGTGCCATGAATTTCAACAAGAAGCTCATAAATAACAAGTATCAAGAACTTATCCCTTATTGTGATGTGATTAAGTGCACATAAAATAATATATAGGTACCATAACCCATATTTTTTCTAAACAAGGAGAACTGGGGAAGAATATGAGCTATTACTAGGGTGAATAATGCCTTATTTTAATAAGTCTTTAATGAGCATCTTGATCTCAATATTTCATTGAAATTGGTAGTGGTAGGGCCTGATGTTGAGAGGAACTCTTCTAAGAATGAATTGAATACAATGGTCCTCTAACTTTAAAGGTGGTAATCCCACTAGTTTGACAAAGACATGTGCATACTTATGCAGAATGGTTTATAGATTAGAAGGAGGAATGGATAATATTGATGGTTTCATTTGAATGGAATAAAGTTGGGAAATTACACCATGTGAATTATTATTAATAATCTTTTCCATGTGATGTGAATTGATGATGCTAAGAGACCCTAATTTTCATCCTTTCAATGTGTATTTTTTCCCATTGTCTAAAAATTGCATCCAAAATTTAGTAAAATCCCATAAGATGAGTCCAAGTGTGCATAACCATTTGGATCCCAAAAAAATCACATTTGCTTAAGGGTAAGGAAATAATGATGGAGTGAAAGTTAAAATTTACAATAGAGATACACACATTATGACACCTCCTTTTTCAAGATAATGTGTCCCCATTGGCAATCATGACTTCAAAGTTGGAGCAAGGATATACAAAAAAATCATCTTGTTTGTCAATCCAAGGGTTAATGAAATTATGAGTGCTAACAAAATCAATGAGTATTTTGAGAGGGAAATTATTAAAATAACCCCTAACATGCATGTTTTATGGGGTGGTGACTCATGTTAAGGTATGGAGAGATATCTCTAGTTTGTCTTCCTAAGAAGAAGGTTCCATAATTGGCTGAGCTTCTTATAGATCATTTATAGTATCCTAAACATCTCCCCAATATTCAATTTCTAGTAGAGATACCATATCTAATAGGTAGATATTTTTCTCAACACATTGATGTACTAGAGTGAATTTGTCATCACAATTATAACATAGTACTTTTTCTCTATAGGCTCACATCTCTACTTCAGTCAAATGCTTGGTAGGAGTGGTTATCGAGGCTGACATTATTTGAGATCATTGTGGAGTTATATTTTTGAATGGATAAAATTTGGATTTGAATAGCTATTGAGCTATGATATTTTCCTCTACCAACTTAGCCAACCCTATGGCTTCCATCATCATATTGGGCTATAACATTTTGACCTTAGATTGAATTACATCCTTCAATCCACTGACAAATCAAATCCTAAAGAATTTATCTGAAATCACTCTATGTGATTGGTTAGTTTTTCAAATTTTGTTTGATATTCTCTCATTATTCCTATTTGGAAAATTTTAGTGAGTGCTCCTATGAAATCATCAAAATCACTAGGGCCAAACCATTGCAAAATGAGGGTAAAAAAATCAGCCCATCTTGGCTCGACATGAGCCTTGGTATACCAATCATACCATTGAAGGGATTAAATTTTCAAGTGAAAGGATACAAGAACCTTATTACCATCAAAATTATTATGTAGACTAAAATATTGTTCAACCTGATAGATCTATCTAGTCATATCTACACCATGAAATTGAGAAAAATCAAGCTTCAGCACATGAAATTTGATATAAGAAGAAAATCTAGTGTCATAAGAGGACTCTAGATGTTGTCTATTATTCAAGGTGGTATGTTGAATATTGAGGTTGAGATTTTTTTCATCAAGATCTTTGATGTGTGTTTTGAGGGTAGCACTTTCATCCTTCATGTTTTTTTCTTCTATTCAGGTTACTACCATGACCTGAATAAGATATTTTTTATTTGTAATGGGTGGGAAAACTAGAGTTAAGACATGTTTAGTAAGGGAAGTTTATGATTTTGATGAAATCAGAAGGGGTAAAGGTATTTTTACTAATTTTTTTGCATAGTGGGAGTATGATTGATGAAGGTGAGGGTAATTTCATGAGTGAAAATGGAAAAACTAAAAAAATTATTAGAGAGGGACAAAGGAGAAGAAAATGGAGATAAACACTATGGAAAAAATTTTGAGGAAAATAGACAAAAATAGAAGTTATGGCAAAACCCAAAAAAGGAAAAATTGAGATTTGTGGGAATTAGGAGTGGAATCAAGATATGGGACCTCAAGGAAGAAAACATGGAAAATTGAGTTTCAAGTGTTTGGATAAAGTTTGAGGAGAAATGAGGCCAATAATTTCATCTAAGCAAGTACTACTCTCTAAAAAAAATTGACCACAGGTTTACTTCTAAGCGACAACTCTTGGCTTTCCTCATGGATATGAGCTAGTTAGTTAGGATGGGGTAGTTTCCCATTTCATTAACAAGTCCTCTCAATGGGCCAGTTACTTTAGGGTTCTTGTGGTACTTCTTATAATGAGTTTTAGGTCATTCACCCAAAAATTTCCCACAGTTATATGGATAGGTTTTTACCCTAGTCCAAAATAGATTATTGTGATATAGAAAAATACTTAAATGAATTATGTAGTGAAATATAAAAACACTTTTAGAAAAAAATGGCCGTAGAAATTGCTCTGATACTAGATGAGAGGATCCTTCCTGAATAAGTTAGTAGATAATTACAAAGACATGAAATAAACTATGAAAATTATCAATATATTAACTCAAATAAGTAGAACTAAATTATAATGGTTAAATTAAAGAATCACTAGCCTCTTTGAGGGGTAAAACTCCTTTGATCAAGCTCAATATAATAAATTTGTGGATGCCTTCATTGGCCTCAACACTTACTTATATACTAAGTCAAATCTAAGTATCTACTACTTCCCATGAATGTGGGATAAAACAAAATGCTTATGAGATGAATTACAAGGCATATGCATCTATAGAAACTATTTTCATAAAAAAGTAAAGAGAAGGGTTAGCATGAGTTCCTAACATATAGTTACTAAATATTAAAATTTCAGGTCCTTATGCCGATAACCCTTCATTGCCTTTTGATCACATCCAATCACACAAACAATCAATAATTACCCTCTTTGGTCCATCTCCATCATATTTTAGTTATGATGGTACCTTAATCAATATGGATTATATAATTTAAACTTAGTAGACTAATGTCACCATACCAGGCCTACAATCCCCTAATAATGAGGCAATTCAACCCATTGTGCTAGATAAGAGTAAGCCAATTACCACTATTAAGGAAAAAATTATGATATTGTGGAACAAATCCAAAAGTTACCTGAATAAATATCTATCCTTGATTTTTTGTGTATGTCTACCATCCAAAAGAATATCCTTACTAAACTCCTAAGCCAATCCAAAGTTATCAATGACTTTACACTAGATAAATTTCAAGTGTTGCCTAGATATTTAGCCACAATCCAATAGTTGACCTTCAACCAAATTGATATGTCATCCCTTAACCCTCTCCATAATAACCCATTGTACATTGAATTGGTTATAATGTGGCACAAAGTTAAACTTGTCCTCAGAGATAATGGATCAAGCATGAATATTGTTTTTCTGAAGCTAATTAAGCATCTGGGATATAAAATAGTTAAACTTTAGCTAAAGACTATTAATATTAAGGCATATGACAATAAAGAGAGATAATCACAAGGAGCCATTAGTTTTCTAGTTATCA
This sequence comes from Torreya grandis, assembly GCA_037957365.1. Taxonomy (NCBI): domain Eukaryota; kingdom Viridiplantae; phylum Streptophyta; class Pinopsida; order Cupressales; family Taxaceae; genus Torreya; species Torreya grandis. The sequence goes on from JARHVA010007877.1 coordinate 95,409, forward strand.
TTGGTAATTTGACCCACAACACACTTTTCCATGTGTTAGACTTGGATTTATAATAAAATTTGATTTTGTGTAGACCAGGGAGACATGAAATACATGAAATCCATGAAATAAATTCAACCTTGCACTAGTGTATCAATTTTACTAAATCTAGGATGGAGGTAATATCCATTGAGATTTATATTCATATGAGCACTATAAGCATTTGAAGGTCAAATATGAAATCTAAAATTATTTTTTTGGTCTACACCCAGTACCAAAAAAGGACAAAGATAAAGAGATACTTGTTAAATTGCCAAATACTAGTCGTATATACCTTGATAGCATTTCCTCAACCTCACATATACCTCCTATTGAAATTTATAATCATTTTACCATCTTAAATAATGGCCTAGGAGAGTATTTTACCCATGATACATTCCATAAAGCCAAGATTCCTTATAACACCCAAGTCTTATGGAAGCCCCAAAGTTAAGCCAATTATAATAGAATGGTGACAAAAGGAAAAAGGAAAGCTTCATAGCCTAGTGCCTTATTTTCACATTGATAACTAGACAAGAATAGGACCCACTTTCCAATGATGATTCTTAGTTATATAATAAGAAATTGGTCAATTTATACTATAGTACAAAGTATCCCATACCTAAAATGATCATGGATAACCAAGATCATGAAGGTAGAGGCCTAAGAGAAAACTAGCAGGGTACTACTAAGCTTTTTTCTATAAACAAATACAAATGAACTCATGATTTTGGATTTAAACTACTTAGGGGTGACCCCACATATATTATTCATGTTTTTACATAAATGAATAGTGAAAATGATGCCAATAGTGAAGTAGAGTCTAATCATAGTATATATAAATACTTCACCAATATCAATTTATTTGATCTATATACCATTTTTACCATCATGCTAGTAATCTAACATTCCTCACTTACCCTTTATCATACTCAACTTATACACTAGGACCAATAAGAATCAATGGTACCTCTATATGAGTTCAAGAATGATGAGACCTTTTGTGATTTTTTGGTCCTAAGAGATAATGTTTTATTGGGAAACCATAAACAAGGGTTCTCTATCAAATTGGAACCCACTGCTTATTTTAGAGAGCGTTGAACACCCTTAGCCAAAAATAAAAGAATAAAACATTGAGTTCTCAAAGTGAAAATATATTTGAGGTGATTTTGGACTAGGGAAAAAATCAAGAAAAAGGCCAGTCTCATGGTGAAAACCTATTTTAGGCACCCTTAGAAAAGGATGTTCACCCTTTTTCAAATGAATTGTTGGATCTATATTGTCATTTATGTCAAAGGCTTGATGTCATGTGTACATTGATGTCAAGGGTAATGAAAAAGTGGCGATGTCATGATGGTCATGGGTCTAAGTGTTAAATTGTACAATGTAGGTTTATATGCATATGAGATAAGGTAAGTATTTTTTGGAACTTGTCATTTTGTATCTAACATATTAATATTGTTTAAGGTCAAGGGAGAGAAAATAAGTATGTGAATAGTGTGTTGGCATAAGGCTTGGTGGCCTTGTATAGTGGCATATAATGAGTATATTAGTATGATAAGCATGAAATGAGGTATGAAAAGGTTGATCAAAGTTATTGACCAGTTTTTAGGTACTAAGGATGAAGACAAATCAAAATACAATGTTGTAAGGGCACCTATGTATGAAAAACGAAGGACTCCTAGCTTGAGAAGAAAGTTATTATGCTCATTGACATGTGTAGAGTTTTCATGGTGACTTGATACTTTTGAAGTAGTTGATTAAGGGTCATAAGAATATTCAAAAGGTATTTTTTAAATAAACCAAGCCCTCAGATTTATGAATGATTGTTAAGAAGATAAGTAGGTTTTTGTGCTTGCAAACCCTTATAGAGACCTGATTAGAAATAACATACTAGAAATTACCTAGAATAGATTGGTTGACAAATTTTGAATATTTTATCATATATAAGACTCCTCTAGGAACCTATAAGTGGTTTTATTTTGTTAGGACAATAAGCAAAAGGTAGATAAAGAATCTTGTTTCTATAAAAATTAATGTTGTAGGCAAGGTTGAGTGAGTCGAGGTATGAGATTAATTGGAGATTGAAGGTCAATAATTTATTTTGAGTTATTTGGAGCTGTTTTTTAAATATATTCTCTTTGTTTTAATAATTTTTATGTTTCAAGATGGCTAGTTTCTAAATCTGCAAATAGTGAAAATAATGAACTATATCTAGGTAGAGTGAATATGTGTTTAGTGAAGTGTTCTAAGTGAGTAAGGATGAATAACATGACTTGGGGTATTTTTTAATACCTATTACATATTTTTAATTTTTTTTAAAGTGGTCATGTTTATACAACACATGTGAATCAGTGCTTTCAAAATGGCTTATTGAGTAGTGAATACTGTGAGATAGTGACTCAAGGAATTGGTCTGTTAGACCAATGAAAGATGTTTAAACAAGAGAAATATATACTTAAGATTGGTTTAGAGATAAAATATAAAATATTAATGTGTATTATATGTTTTTAAATATTTATTTAAAGTGTTATAAAAGAACATCTACATGATTGTATTGTTGGGAGTTATAGGCAGTCTGAGTGGTCATTTTGAAGGAGTAAGTTTGATGTTGTTTAAGTACCTTTTGGAACATCCAATGAGTTTTATGTATTTATATAACTCCAAAATATTTATGATAATGTATTGGATGTCATTATATTTACCTGATTAGATATATAGAGTCAAAATGGATTGACTATTTTTTTGATTGTATGTGACCAGTCTAAGCAATCTTCTTGGGAGAGATGGTTTGAGGTCTATAAACTTGTTTGATGAATATAAATGTATTTGATATTTTTTTAATGTAATTTAATATCTATTAAATCAATTTTTTTATTTTTTTATATGATAAAATCAATATTAAGCTTCAATTATAGAAGACTATGTTTTTTGTGTTTCTAGGCCTATTAGCAAGAAGGTTAGAATTACTTTGTTCAAGGTGTGAGTTTGAGTTTTATGTAATATGGACCCATATTAATTATATAATGGACCTATTAAAGTTTCATTTTAATTTTTTAAAGTGTTAATATAGGCTTAAGTTCTTCCAAGAGGTTCAAGATATAATGTGTGGATTAGAAGGCCTAATTACTTTAGGTCTCAACTAGGCCTAATGGAGGTTTTTGGATAATGAGGTAATGGAAAACCTATTAAGAAAGTTTATAAACACTTTAATGTGTTTTGATAAATATTAATACAATTTTTTAAATCATCTTGGCTGACCAAGATGGGTTAGATGAGTGTATGTTATAAATACTAGGCCTAATTGGCCTATTTGAGTGTGTTGAGTGGGTGTGGAGCCAAGATAAGGAGATAAACATTGAAAGATAAGGTAAAGATAATTGAGGAAAATTAGAGAGTGAATAATATTATAAATTTTTATCTAATAAATTTGGTGAAGGTATAAAAATAGGTCATTAGACCTAATAAGCCTAGAAGAGGCTAGCTAAGCGAGTAAGCCCTAGAGGTTATTTGAGAGAGGTTAAAGGGTGAAGAAGAGTGAAAGAAATATAATTAAATAATTAGGTGTATAGGATATCATATTTTATTTAGAGATAATATTATATGTATCTTAGTTGGTGCTTGGTTTCCTAGGGGTTTGTAGTCTCCTTGATAGTTGGAGCTAGCTAAAAGTCAAGTGGGTGCTTGACTAAATTGAGGGGTAGGTACTCCTTGATTAATTGGTTCTGGTATAAATGTTATTTTATGACTTATATTACAAGTATTCCAAGTAAAATGATAGTTTATTTTATCACTCATGAGGTTTTCCCACAAAGATGATGTGTTCATGTGATGTATGCTCTTGTTTCATGTTTTGTATGTATATGCTTTCATGATAATGTTGCTAGATCAAGTTGGTGTATGATGGAATATTTTTGAAATTGAATCAACATTTTTTTCTAATAATTCACCCCCTATTAGTAACTAATTCTAATAATTTTTATTATATCTAGACCTTTGGAGGAGGCTTGATAGCCTATAGGTGATCCTAAATAGCTTGAGGTGTGATGAAAATAATATACATCTTGCTTGGAGTGATGGATAAGTTTGTAAAGATGATGGTTAATGTTAACTTAATATTATACATATTTGCAATATAAGTTTTGAATAATAAGGACTAATCTAAATCCAAATCCAAGATCAAACCTATGTTAAATAATAAAGCTTATTAAAGTTGGTCTCTTGATCAACTAACCTAAAAGAAGAAAGATAGGCATTGGTTTGATTAGAAGCCTATAGTATGAGACCTAATTGAGGTACATCTGAATATTCATGATGTTTAAAAGGTATGAACATGTTTTCATGATTTTAATTTGATATTATAATATCCAATATAATAATTTTGAATTTCACATGAGGTCATGGAGCATTGATATCTTGTTTGCATAGATAAATAAGTCAAAAAGATGTTTTTTAAGTGTATGACAATAGTATAGGTCTTAAAGGGAATGGAGGATGATATGAGAGGTAATATGATGTCTCAATAATTTTTGGTGTACCTATGGAGGTGATAAGAAGACTTTGGAGTGATTTTATGGTGTCCTAGTTCATCCTTGTTCTCTTATCAAATTAGACTGAGTAGGCATATTAATGACATTAGCATTCACACATGTGGAGGAGTCATATGAAAATGGTCATATGAATTTTATCAAGTTTTTGCATAATTACTATGTTTCAAATTTTAGGTATTGGTATGAATCCTATCATAATTTATGGTTTTTCAAAGTTGGCCTTCAAGGCATATTTATATATTTTCCATATTTAGCCAATTTTATGTGAAAATATGACTGTTGTGATTTGAAAATTCAAATTTGTGAAGAAACCTAGTTTTCAAAGAATAGCTTGTAAAAGTCATAGATGAATTTAGATCAAGGTAAGGTAAGAAAAAAAATTTAAGATGACTTAGTGTATATGACCCTCCAAGTGGTGGTTGGTTTCAAGTATATGTACATGTGTAATAAATGTGGATCAAAGCTGATTGTTGTAGTCTATGTTTGAGATGGAGAAGTTGGTTTGAGGAAAAAAGGATTAGACCTCATCTAGTGATCTAGTTTTTATGTTATAATAATTGTATTATGATTTTAATTATTCATAGTACTGATCCATGCTTTGAGATAAATTTGAATGTGTTCATTTGGGTAAGAAAATCTTCATGGAAGGTGACTATGTGTGAAGGACTATGTAATTGGTAGACTTGTGTGACAAGCTAAGTTATTTGATGGTCCTAGAAGATCAAAGTGATTGGTAAAATTATCTAAAGGTGATTATTAATTTCTTGAATATCTTGTAGATGTTCTTTGGTTGATTAGTTTGCTCTTAGTTTTGAAGAACTAGCCCAAAAGGTGAAAGGTAGTGACTTAAGGGTTTGATGTCTATAAACCCTGAGGTGTGTGTTGATGATGCTAATGTCTCATTTTTTGATATGTAGATATAATTCAACATTAGGTGTATAATATGAAATGTTTTCATTATTATTTAACATGTTTTTAATGTATGTTTGATCTTAAATGGTGCCTTAGTAGATAAAGACAGAGCAAGGGTATGAAAGTCAAAAATTGATCTTTTAATATCAATGCCATTATGATATGAGAGTGATGTTAACATATAGTTGAGCTTAGGTTTGCATATATAAAGATGTAAAAGTGTATTAGAGGTTACTCAATTTGAATAAGGTCTCCCAAACTTAGTATTTATTGTATATTATCCAAAAGGTCCTTGGTAGTGTTTTGAGTCTTGATGACTTGTAATGCATGAAGGTGAGTGGTTTTGTTTTGATACCTTGTGGAAGTTGTTAAAATTTGTGAAATATGGTCATGTTGGCTCAATAATGAGTATAAATTGCATGTTTCATAATAGTGGATTGGGTGATTTTGATCTATGAGACCATTGGCAATCTTCTTGATAAAGTTTTTATCCATAAGCTATAAGCACTGTAGATGTTACATTGAATTTTTGTAAAAGATAATCAGTATTCTTGGATGTTGTAGTTTTTTAGATGCATGAATATGAATTTAAGGTCATAGATGGTCAATAATATTGTTATATTTGTCTTGAACAAGTTGTTTAGTAACTTGAGTATGATAATATCTTGATTTTCTTATCAAAATGTTGTTTGTTCATCTACAGAGTTTGAGTATCATTGATAAACTGAGTTGACATGTTCATAAAGTTTTTATCCTATAGTTATCACAAAGTTCTTGTGATATTGAATAGGAGTCTTTACATGTGTTCATGAATGAATATTTTGTCATATTATTATTACCATGAAAAGGAGTTAATCAGTAAAATGAAGAATGATCTAAGGATCATTAAATACCTATGAGTGTGTTATTTTGACATGTTATGAATTTTTTCAAAGCCTACTTTATGAGGTCAAATTTATCCAATAAATTCGTGGAAAGCAAGAAGGATTGAATCTATGTTAAATAGGTCTCAATGAGACCTATTGGTAACATAAGGGTAGTATGTGCCATTGAATTTATTTATTGAGTCATTAAGAAAACATGTTGAAGATGTCTTGATCTAGGTAGAGTATAGAGTTAGTGGGAGCTAACTCAGTCAGCTAGAGTGGTTTGGATAACTATGCTTAATGTGAGGGGGAACTATGTAAAATGATAGGTTTTAGGATTAGAGGACTATGTTGATGAACCTAAGAGGAGCATATGTCCACTTTATTATTAATGGAAAAGTGGGATAAGGAGAATAAGATGTTTCCATCAATGATAAAGTGGGAGATTATTGGAGGTATGTTGTCATTGATTTTGAAAGCTCAATTTCATGTATTCATTGATGTCAAGGGTAATGAAAAAGTGGTGATGTCATGATGGTCATAAGTTTGAGCCTAAAATTATGCAATGTAGGTTTGGATGCATATGATATAAGGTAAGCATTGTTTGGAACTTGTCATGTTGTATCTAGCATATTGATGTTTTTAAAGGTCAAGGGAGTGAAGAAAAGTATGTGAATAGTGTGTTGGCATAAGGTTTGGTGGCTTTATATAATGTAATATGCCTAGTATCCTAGTATGATAATCATGGAATGAGGTATGACAAGGTTGGTCAAAAGTGTTGACCAAATTTCAAGTACTAAGGATGAAGATAAATCAAGATACAATGTTGGAAGGGCACCTATGTATGTAGAATGAAGGATTCCTAGCTCAAGAAGAAAGTTATTATGCTCATTGGCACATGTAGAGTTTTCATGGTGACCTAAACCTTTTTTAAAAGTTGATTAAGGGTCCTAAGAATCTTTTAAAATCATTTTTCAAAGAAACTAAGCCCTAGACTTTATGAATGATTGTTAAGAAGATAAGTAGTTTTTTGTGCTTATAAACCCTTATCAAGACCTAATTAGAAACAAATTGATAGAAATGACATATAATGGATTGGTTGACCAATTTTGACTATTTTATCATATATATAAATCCTATAATAACCTACAAGTGGTTTTGGTTTGTTGGGATAGTAAGTAGAAAGTATAGAAAGAATCATGTTTATAGAGAAATTGATGTTGTAAGTAGGGTTGATTGCATCAACACATGAGATACATTATAAATTTAGGATAAATACTTTATATTGAGGTATATGTATTTTTTTTTTCAATTTATTCTCTCTATGTCAATCATTTTGATGTTTCAAGATGGCTAGTCACTATATCTATGAATAGTGAAAATAGTGAACTATATCTAGGTAGAGTGAATATGTGTTTAGGGAAGTATTCCAAGTGAGTAAGGATGAATCAAATGAATTAGGGAATTTCCTTAAGAAATATTCCCTATTTTACATTTGTTTGAAATTGGTTATGTTTCTAAAACATAGGTGAAATAGTGTTTTCAAAATGGCTTATCTGAGTAGTGTATATTGTGAGATAGTGACCTCAGGAAGTGGTCTATTAGATAAATGAAAGATGTTTGAAAAAGAGAAATATATACTTGAGATTGATATATATATCAAATATAATATATTAATTTGGATTATATGTTGTTAAAGTGTTATTTCAAGTGATATAAAATAACATCTACATGACTATACTATTAGAAGCTACAAGCAGTCTCAGTGGTCATTTTAAGGAGTAAGTATGATGTTTTTTAAGTAGTCTTAGAGCATAAAATGAGTTATATTTAGTTATATAAATAAAAAATAATGATTATAAGGTATTTTATGTCATTATATTTCCCTAATCAGATATATAGAGTCAAAATGGTATGACTATTGTTTTGACTATATGTAACTAGTCTGAGTGGTCTTCTTGGGAGAGATGATTTTAGGTTTGTAAACCTATTTGATGAATATAAATGTATATTATATTTTTTTCATGTAATTTATTATCTATTAAATCAATTATTTTATTATTTTATATGATAAAATCATTATTATTCTTCAATTCTAAAAGACTATGTTTTTTGCATTTCTAGGCCTATTGGCGAGAAGGCTAGAATTGCTTGGTTCAACATGTGAGTTTGAGTTTCAAGTAATTTTGACCCATATGAATGATATAATTGAAATATTAAAGTTTAATTTTATTTTATTAAAGCATTAATATAGTTTTAAGGTGGTACAAAATGTTCAAGGTGTAACATGTGGATTAGAAGGCCTAATTGCTTTAGGTCTCAACTAGGCCTAATGGAGGTTTTGTTCTAATGAGGTAATGTAAAACCTATGAATCATGTTTTTCATCTATTTAATATGTTTTTATACCTTTTAAAATATTAATACAATTGTATAAATCATCTTGGCCAACCGATATGGTTTAGATGAGTGTATGGTATAAATACTAGGCCTAATTGGCCTATTTGAGTGTGTGAGTGGGTGTGGAGCCAAGAAAAGGAGATACCATTTGAAATAGAAGGTAAAATTAATCTAATATAATTATATAGTGATTAATATCATATATTATTATCTGATAAATTTGGTGAAGGTAGACAAATAGGTCGTTAGACCTAATAAGCTTACAAGAGGTTAGTTGAGTGAGCCCTAGAGGCTATTTGAGAGAGGTTGAAGGGTGAAGAAGAATTAAATATAATTAAATAATTAAGTGTATAAAAAATAAAATTATAATTGGATATAATATTAGAGGTAGATGAGTTGGTACTTGGTTGCCTAAGGGGTTGTAGCCTCCTTGCTAGTTGGAGCTAGCTACAGGTCAAGTGGGTGCTTGACTAAATTGAGGGGTGGGTAATCCTTGATTATTTGGTTATAGTCTATTTTTTTTAAAATTTATTATAGGATAATTATTAAAAGAAGTTTTATAGTGGTTTTTATCCCCCATGAGTATCTCCCACATAGATGATGTGTTCGTGATGTATGATCTTGTTTCATGTTTTGTATGTATATGCTTTCATGATAATGTTGCTTGATCAAGTTGATGTATGATGGAATGGTTTTGTAATTGAATGAAAATTATTTTATACTAATTCACCCTCCTATTAGTAGATAATTTCAACATAAATATGAAGAGACCACCAATAATGAACTTGATTTTGGGTCTAAGCTTAGTATAGGTGAACAACATGTCTTTGATCAAATTTCTTGAGAATGTCCTATAATGTTTTTTACATGGCCCTTTATACCATTAAGAGATTCATATTCATACTTATTGGGAGATCTTGAAGAACTATTTTGACTATAAGACTTTGCTATTACTGGCTAATTTACATCTTTGCCAACTATTCTGGAAGATGGCTTGATTCTATTTGTAGAGGATCCTACATAAATCAACATTGAGACTCCGGAGGACCCAAAGTGGATCAAATTAGTTATGTAAATCACTAAGGAGGAACATGAAGTTTTTACATCCCTTTTGAGGGATTTTTTTGACATATTTACATGGACTTATTTAGACATGTCAAGTTTAGACCCTACCTTGGTTTTACACCATCTTATTTTACATCATGATGCCAAACCCCTTAAGTAAAAATTGCATAAGATGTATCCTCACATTTTTGTGTTAGTTAAAAAATATTTTGAAAAACTCTTGGAAGTAAGATGTAATAAATTGATCAAATATTTATAGTGGATATCCAACATTGTTCCTATCAATAAAAATCTAGAAGGGATAAGACTTTGCACTAATTTATGAGACATCAACAAGGCTTACCCAAATGATGACTTTTTAATGTCAGATATTAACATGATATTTTAATCCATAGTTATGTATGAAATTTTTTCCATCATGGATGTATTTTTAAGATATAACTAGATCAAGATTTCACCAAAGGACTGATATAAAATAACACTCACCACTCCTTAGGGAATGTTTTGCTATCAAGGCATGTCATTCAACCTCAAAAATGTCAGGGTAACATACCAAAGGGATATGAGCATTATTCCATGATATGATGCATGGTATTATTAAAAACTATTTTGATGCCATATTGGGTAAACTTAAGACCCATGTAGATCATCCAGTCATACTATGAAAAATATTTGAAAGGCTATGTGAGTACAGGGTTTGACTTAATCCTAAGAAGTGCATCTTCGATGTTACTTCAAGAAAACTATTAGGATTTATTATTCTCACTAAGGCATTAAATTTTATCTTAACAAGGTTTAGACCATTACTAAGATGCTACCACCTTCCACTTTGAAGTAGTTTTATAGTTTGTAGGAAAAAATTTAGTCTATTAGATGTTTTATTTCATAGTTGGCTAATAAATTCCATCATTCCACTCATTTATTGAGGAAATATATTACATTTATATGGGATGAATAATTTTATATGTCCTTTGAGAATTTTAAGTAATACTTATCCAATAATCCTTGTATATTATCACCAATACTAGGGAGCCCATTCCTACTTTACCTATCTGCCACTTATAATGCCCTAAGGGCAATTTTAGCCCAACATGATGAACATGGGAAAGAACATGTTGTGTAGTATCTAAGTTATACATTATATCATATGAACATAACTATATGAAAATAGATTTTTTTTGTTTATCTATGGTATTTATACCCCATAAGATCTGTCATTATATACTCAATAATAATACCATAGTCATTGTCAAAGTAGATCCACTCAAGTATTTACTATCAAAAATAGCTTTATAGGGCTACATGGTTAATTGGATCATGATTTTAAGTGAGTTTTATATTGAATATGTTAATAAAAAGGCTATTAAGGGATAATTACTTATATATAAGCTTGATAAAACTCCCATTTTATATATTTAACCACTCACTTTTGCATTCCTAGATGAGTACATCATGAATATCATAGAAACATCCCCTGTGGAATAATACTAAAATCTATATTTTTATGGATCATTAACATCTCATGGATCAAGATCAATAATTTTATTTATTACACCATAGGGGTATCTCATTCCCAAATCATTTTTTATTATTTTTCTTTGTATAATAACATGGTTGAATATGAAGCACTCATTACAGGGCTTTGCCTAGTAATATAATGGAACATTCAACATTTAGTAGTTTAAAGATATTCCTAACTTATTATTAATTAGGTTATAGATTAGTTTCAAACCAATGATGATAAGTTGGTACTATAAAGATCCATGGTGGACATTCTTAAACAAAACATTTCTCACATATATTTTGAACACATACCACATGCCAATAATAGGACAATAGATTGCATGGAAACCATTGGTTCTTTGATCCACAACATAGACAAGGCAAAAGAATATTAGTTCCCCATTTAACATCTTCTATCACCTACTCCTAAACCCTCAACCATTGAAATGATTTGTGATATTTTTAGTGCCATTTTCATTTTTTATTATAACTTATATAATTACCTCCATGACCAAGTCCTTTCATTAGACCTTTCACATAAGGAACAAAAATATTTTGCACACTAAGCCTCTTGATATACCCTACTTGGCCCAACCCTTTACTACAAAATCTTTTATGAAACTATGATTCATTTTTTGAATTTGGCATAAGTCACATTAGCATCGAGAGAAGTCCATAGAGGAGTTTGTGGAGCTCACACAAGTGGGTTCATCCTTGCCAAAAAGTTCCTATGTACTGGTTATTATTATCAAACCATGGAAGTAGAAGCAACTGATTATGTAAGAAGATGTAACAAATGTTAGAGATATGCAAATTTGGTCCATGATCTAATAAGAACACTTAAACAAATGACTACATTGTGGTCATTTTTAATGTGTGGAATTGATCTCATAGGTAATATTAACCCTAACTCTTTAGATGGACATAAGCATATCCATATTGCTATTTAGTATTTAACTAAGTGGGTTGAAGCTATACCCCTCACTTACATGATTATAAAACAAATTTACAAATTCATCTTCAACCATATCAGTTGATATTATGGTATCCCATCCAACATTATGTATGATAATGCAAGATAATTTAAGAATAAGGATGTTAAGGAACTCTATAATAATTTTAACATTGCCCAAAATTTTAATGGCCAATTAGAAGCATCTAACAAGACCATTTTCAATATTCTTAAGAATATTTTCAATGGTGTTGGTCATGATTGGAACTTGTAGATCTTCCACACCATCTAGGATTACCATACATCAAAAAGAGCCACACTATATTCCCTTGTATATGGAATTAAGGTTATTCTTCCCATTTAGGTTGAGTTTCCATATTTTTTTAATCTCATTGGCGCACATCCTTGGTGATGAGGATTACTAGACAACTTGTCTGCAAGAGCTAGAGTTACTAGATAAAAAATACATGACCAGTGTAAATAGCCTTCAAGTATATCAAAACCAATTATGTGGTAATTACAATAGGTTTGTCAAGAATAGAGAGTTTGATCTTATTTATACTTTCCTCAAAGAAAACTAGAACACCACAACCAAGAAAAATAAGAATGGCAAGTTCAAGCCTAATTGGATAAGCCCCTATGTCATTGTTACTAGTTATGACTTTAGAGATTATAGGTTGGATATATTTTAAGGAGATGAAATTTATCATCCCATGAACATAATACATCTAGAGCATTATTTATCTTGATATAACCAAGGTATTTCATATGAGGATCATTTACATCATACCATAAAATCACCTTTCATATACCATATCATATACCATTCCTTCCATACCCTCCTTATTATCTAAAGTTATTTTACCCTCCCTTATCCACCCTTTTTTTACCTTAGTTCCAATCTATTTTTTCTTAGGTTACCTTCAAAGATGGGATTCAAGATACATTGTTAATAATTATAACTACCATTGAGAAAATTAGTATCATTGACTTGTGCAATTACTTTCTCATTATAATCACCTTTGAAAAAATTAGGAACAACCCCATTTTTATCCCCATTACTATATCATTGTGATATAATTTTACATTTCCCTATTCAAAATATTGTTATTATCTAGTTGGATATTTTTTTGTATGAAAAAACTATAATGATTTGAGGTCCTACAAGATTATGTAGGCAGTGCTAGATTCACATTTAAGTTAGTTCAATCACCCCTTAGACACCCTCTTTATAGTTTTTTTTTATAAATTTAAGTTTGAATGATCTCACCATTTTTTGAGAATTGTTAATCCATGATCTCACATTTTGTGAGTTTAGATACTAAAAACACAAAAAAAATTAGAAAAATTTCCCAACATCTATCTACTTTAAGAGAATAACCATAGTGAATTGAGTTCTATTTGGACTATATAGGTAGTGGTCATTTCATATTGAGTTCAACTTAGTCACTCCTTTGGCATGCTCTCAACATTTTGTAAGCACTTTAAGTTTGAACACTCTTTTCATTTTGTGAGCATATTTAAGCCATGGTCTTTCCATTTTTCAAGTTAACCCATTATATGTATCATGATTATACATTGAGTTAAGATGCCTAGAAACACCCAAAAACATGTTTTCCTTCAACACTGGACCATTCAAATTATATCTTTTCCATTTAAGATATGCATCTACTAGACAACAATTATACCTAACACATTCTTATGGATTTTATCAAGACCATTTCCATTTGATTGTTCCATTTTTTGATAGTATTTAATCCCATTATTGGAAGAAATACATTTGACCTAAATTCTATGTTGGACCTTGCATCCATGGGACTATGTAGGCAACATCCAATTTCTTAGTGCATTTGGAGTTAGCTCGACTAGTTTCGATGATTTTTTTAATCACCGTTCTCTTGGATCATTTTTTACTCTAGGTTTGTCTCCAAAAATTACCTTGACATTTTTATGAGTTATTTATGCTCTCAATATTTTATGAATCATATAAATTTTACACTTTATGTGTATTATGAGTCATAGACCTTTTATGCTCTCACTATTTTATGAGTTATAGACATTTTTGTGCTCTCACCATTTTGTGAGTTCATTCTCATTCTAAGACTTAGATATAATAGACACTATGAACTACAAATTCCATTCATTGGTGAATGCTTATCTCTTATATTTTAATATGGCTTTATCCTAAACTATACTTTTGCATTTGTGTGATTTATTTATGTTGATTCTTTCATGACTATGAATGTCATTCTTGTGATCAAGGAATCCAAGAAGGGAGGTTAGTATATGTTAATTCAAGTAATAAAACTCAAATAAACACATTAAAACTTACACTGCTATCCTAGACACTAGGGAGATATTAGTAACAAAAAACTAAATGAAATCACAATAAAAACATAAAAGACAATAACTCTTTTACCTTCCCTGGGAAATCTAAATGGATTTTTTGAATGGCTTGCTAGGCTTGTGTATCAATAAGTCTTTAGAAATGAAACTTTCTTCACTCCTTCTCTCCTTGGCACCTTGGCTTGTGATTACTTAGCTTAAGAATAAGGCATGGTAACCCTACTTGCAAAATCTTATCTCTCTCAAAATTATCACTATAATTTTGGCTTATGAGAGCTTAGAAATGAATAAGAATGACCTTGTATTTATATCCTTAGGAATTAAATCTCACCCAAGGTGAGTCAAGGTTGAGTTTAAGATTGGAATGGGGTGAAACTAAACCTAGGTAAGTTAAAACTAACTCTAATAGATTTAATAATTATCAATTAATTATGATTATCAATTACTATTTATGGATCTCAAATTATATATTTTAGGATATTTTCAAAGAGCCTGACTACTTATAAAGGAAATGATGAAAGGGTTGGATATTTTGATTTTAAACTTTTCATTTTTAGATTTTCATTAATTGTAAATGGGTAATTAAATTATGGATTTAATCTTGTTTAACTTGTTAATTACTTATGATTAGCCTTTTATCTCTTTTAAGATTTATTTAAGTGTGTAAGTGTCCCACTTAATGGGTTCATAGGCTAAATTGATAGGTGTGATACCGTAAGGTGATTAAGGATGAATCTATGAGAAGTTAATATTACATATGGTAGAATACCCTAATTAGGTATGCCTGAAAATGATTATATGATTTGATGAATGATACATAAGTAAATATAGGACATTCAACATTTTTTAGGCTTAATTTGTAATAGTTGGTAGGAATCAGTTGGAAGCCACTTGTGAACATTTTCAGGTGTTTATAGTTTTCTCCTTTTTTTCAAAGATGTTTCAAGATATATGCATAGAAACATTTTATCAAATAATGAAATAGGTTGTTAAGAAGGAATGATTGAAGAAGAAACTCCAAATAACATTTGGGAAGCCTATAATGATGCCCCATTAAGGGTGTGGCTAACACATGTGATAGATGGATGGTCCCTTGAAAATAATCAAGAAGAAGAATCAAATTAACCCATGGGTGAGATTAATCCAATAAAGATAATTCTTGCATGCAATTGATTTTTTAAAAGTATTAATTTTCCCAAAGGTAGTTATAATTAGTAATAAAGTTTGAGACACTAATTTTCTTAAAGGTGGTTATAATCAGTGGTAAAGGCATATTCCCCAGTAGGGTTGATGAGTCAAGATAATGATTTTCCCATAGGTGGTTATAATCATTAAGATAGCCTACATTAGATAATGATGTTGTGATTGTGCCCTAATAGGGTATATTGGAAAGCATAACTCAAAGAAATAACATGTTGTATAGATTAAATATGAGTGGTCATAAATGTAGATGTAATAGCCTAATGACAGAAGAAGACACAAACAACAGGAATATGAGGATGCACAAAGTGATGAAATATATGATTAGAAGAATAAAGAATTGATTAATGTGAATAATTTAATTATACATACCAATATAGATATGATCATCCTTATTAGAATTAATACAAATAGAGTAGTCAAATATGGTGGTTTCAATAAAGGAGGGTGGGAAGACTTTATGAAGGTTACCAAGGAAAAACTTCTCTAGCTCTATTGCTTGTAATATTTCTGGATCTAATTTTTTATATAACATGTGATGGTATG
Organism: Torreya grandis; assembly: GCA_037957365.1. Classification (NCBI taxonomy): domain Eukaryota; kingdom Viridiplantae; phylum Streptophyta; class Pinopsida; order Cupressales; family Taxaceae; genus Torreya; species Torreya grandis. Next base: position 111,765 of record JARHVA010007877.1, read on the forward strand.
CACCATGATAAAATATCTGAAATATGAATAAGGACTAAATCTCAATCCAATAAATAAAAAAATGCACCAATGATAAAAAACATGATGACAATATTGACAGATGAATATGGATAGACTCAAGAATAATGCATAAAGTATCACCTAATAAATGTATATAGACGAAGTCAAGGCACAAAAATGAAATCAAAAAAACAAATAGTAAGCAAATAAACACACAAAAAACTTGAAACTAAAAGCAATAAAAAGTATCTTATCTTCAACCAAGTCAATATCTATGCATGAAGGCTCAATATAATGATAAACAGATGGTTCCCCCAAGTAAGGATATATACAAAGGGAAGGTCACATCCCAAATAGTAGTGGAATGGATTGGAACATACAATGGATTTTCCCTAGTAGAGTGGATTGAGGATGATTGATGAGGTTTAAATAGGATAAATGTTTTTAGATTTTGAAATTTTTTGAATGTTTTTAGAATTTGAGGTACCTAAACTCATCAAATATTGACAATATACCACTCAAAAAATAGCAGTGTTTAGATTAGGTTGATTACAAAATAGTGAGACCACATGGAAAAGGGAAACTGAGATAACTTCAATATGAATTAAGCCTGACCTACATAGTCCTATGAGGACCTCAAGTCATGGTAGTTATTTCAACACAAAAGGTAGTGATATCTGACTAGGTAATAAAAAGTTCATGAATTTAGGTCAATGACAAGGAAAATGGTAATAGGAATATTAAGGTGATACAAATTTGCATGGTAAAGGGTGTTATTCTTAATTTTCCCATAGGTGGTTATAATTATGAAATAAAAACATAGGTTGGTGATACTAATTTGCCCATAGGTAGTTATAATTAGCAACACCAAGTGGAACACTAATTTATCCAAAGGTAGTTATAACCAGGGGCACCTGTCAAATGTAAATGAAAGATAACTTTCCATAGCTATTGTCACACTACTTTCATAGACTAATTTAAACATAGAATTCTTAAACTACTAAAACTAGGTCAGAATCTCCTTGAGGAAGGTGTGGGAAGAACCAAAGGAACCAATATCAAAAGGGTTAGGTAGGGTAGGTAAAAATAAGCTTTAATATAATAGGGATAGTATGGTAGAATGGTATAGGTTATGTCATTATTCAAGGATGGTGATGTTATAATGTTAATAGTGTTTCCCCCAAGTGATGATGTGAGGTAAGTGGAAAGATATGAAACAACAATAAGAGGAATGGTGAATAAAATGGCAACGTAAATTGTTTTGGCAAGGTAAATATTTCTATTATACTTGTTGATGTGGAGATGCACATCCTGATCAATATATGATACAACCAAAATAATCAATCATATAAATTTATAACCCACACCTCTTCTAAATAATTGATCTATCAAGAACCTATTACAGATTTGGACTCCAAGAATGTTGTAATCCTCATTGGTTGTTGACTCTATTTACTTCAAAATTCAAAATAAGATGTATTTATAGCCTTTATAAAGGAAAGTGTGGTCAGGAATGATAAATATGGATAAATAGTGGATGGTAGGTCTAATTTGGCAATATAAAATTAGATGATAATCGAATGTATAATGGTTAGGAAACAAATGAAGATCAGTATTTTTAGGCACACATAATTTTATTGATTCTAGATTCAACATAAATTTGGTTATGGCAGGGCTGAAGACTTTTGAATATGCTCTCAATAAGACCACCAAATTATTTTGTTGTTTGGGATTGAGATTAGTTATCATCTGATTATGTTGTAGATTGGAAGCTATATTGATTTTTTCTTTAATAATGTCTACATAAAGTAATGAAAAACTATTTTCCTCAACTATTGGCACCTTGAAGAGGTTTTCACCAATAAATTTGTCTTGATTGTACCATAACACATCCAAAAAGGTTTCACTAAGGAACATTAAATTTTGAATTTGAATATCTTCTAATGCCTTTGAAAAGGTTTCACTAAAAGATGTTGAGTTTGGACTTTGATTGCCCACTATCGCCTTTAAAAAGGTTTTGCTTGGAGATTATTCCTATTCTAAATGAATGGTCTTGGTCCCATGGATATTCTTCAACTGATATGTCACCATGGATATATTTAAATAAGGTATGATTTTGTCAATCCCAATCGACACTTGTGAGAGGTGGAAGGTTAATTTATGGCTAGGTTGGTTAGTTTTAATGGCATATAGATTGATGATGGAATGAGAAGAGAAAACATAATAATTATATAAGATACTATGAGAAATTATGTTGATTATAAATTAATAATCCTCAAAAACTATGGAAGGATCACAAATATACTCAAATTGATCTATTAGGCATATGTAACTAATGTTATAACAACCATGAATGCATTCAAATTCTGAAGCAAGGTCTGACTAAAGGGACTCTACATTTGATGTTGAGACTAACATTATTTATGATTCTAATGTTAAATCTAATGTTGGTTCAAAAATAGAACCTAAATTCAATGTTGATTCTTTATCTAGTGTAGATTCTACTATAATGATGTCTTGTTGAGCATTTGGTATTAGACAAGTAATGGCTTGTGATGGCATAATGGTCTCCACAAAGACTGGTTTATCAAAGTGACACTCCTCAATGAGGGGGAAAATTTCAAGAGATAACTCTATATATATTTTCTTGTCAAAGAGATTTTATTTAAAAATAAGACAATGGTCAAGATAATGACTTGCCCAAAGGTAGTTATAATCATTAAGATGTGACTCAACAAAGATGGGCTTATTAGAGTGAGATTTCTTGATAATGGATAAAGGATCAAAAGGTAATTCATCATATGTTGACTCATCAAAAATGGGTGTTTCAATAAAAACATCATGTATTGGTTGGTTATCTTGGATTTGGTTTATAAGTAGTTGTAAAATAGCAATTTTGAACATATCTTGGTCTTCAAATGATTAGCTCTATTGGAGAGGTACTGATTGGCTCAGTTGTGGCTCAAAGACTAGCATCAACTTTATAAAGCAAGGGATGGTTGGCAATAGATGAAGAATGGTTGGTGGTTAGATAATGATAGGCTTAACAGAGGTTGGTTACCAACCTAGGATGGTAACTATGACATGTCTAGTTGTGCTTTCACAACCTTGTTGGGATAATGAGATACCATACTTGGAAGGTATTTAAATGGTAATGGTATGGCATTATAAATCTTGGTTTATTATACAAGCCAAAGGATGAGGTATTGGAATGGTAATGGTGGGACATTACAAAGCATGGTTGTTATCACAAGCTAAAGGATGAGGTCCTAGTATGATAATCCTTAGATGCTATGGAGCTTGGTTGCTCACATAATCCAAAGGTGGGTTAATGTTATAGGTGGGGGATCAAGTTATATTTGGCATGAAAGGATGAACTTGGTATGATAATCAACCCAAATAATGTATCACCACATGTCAATCTTGAGGATCTTGGCTTCATTTCCTAGACTAAGTATTGTAAGGAAGATAAGGATCTTTTTACCAAACAACATCATCCCAATAGGGGTCTTGAATAAAGTCATCATATGTGACTACATTAGCATAACCTAAATAGTATATGGCTCTACCAAGAGTGTAATGGGACATCCAAATTAATGACAAACATTTTACCAAAAGGCCTAGAGTTATACAAACTCTAAAAAATTATGTCTAAAGGATAAATTATTCAAACATATTCTAACTTGGTCTAAGGATGGGTTGTATCTCCAAAATGGTCTATGCTAAAACTTGGTAAAAATAGTCTAACATCAAATGTATTACACAAAAATTTAAACTAGATGAATAAAAACCATAATACGATACTCTAGGTACAAAGTGTTTCAAATATGTCTAATCTAAGAAAACAAAAGTTTTAGGTCTTTTAGAGAAGGCAAAAAATCTAGGATCAAAACATTCATTCTCTAGGAATTTTTCAAAAGGCACAAAATTTATACTTTAAACAAATAAGGTATGATATTTAATATAACAAATTTGAAACACTTTGGCATAAATTAGGCATTCATATTTAAATAAAAACATGGTTACTTGGTATAAGACATGAAATAATAGGCATACGGAAGATAGGCTATCCCTCCCAAATCTAGCCACAAATAATAGTTTTAAAATTGAAAAAAGAATTAACCTAAGTTGCATAACCCAAAAGTGAAAGATTGATGTCTAGGCCAAAATTACATAAGGCATAGGTAGAAATCAATCAATGTTTGGATTTGAAAATTTTCAAGGTTAATTAAACTCAACTTGGAAAACTATGATTCTTAAAATAGACAACAAGCTAAACAAGAATGAATGACATAATGACACTAGGTCTAGATCCAAAAGGCACACATGGCTTTCATTTTGAATTAGAATTTAGACATAAGACAACAAGTCTTTGAAATGACTCGAGTAGCATAACAACATTATAATGATCTAAAGGTATGAATTTTTTTTTTCAAGACTCCAAGGCAAAAAGTTTGAATTTATTGGGTATTATAATGACACCCTTTTCAATCAAATGATACACACAAACAAGTTTTGATAAAAAAATACTAAGGAACATGTACGATGTAAAATGGGAGTCATAATACCTCCTCAAACAAAGGAGTGATGTAAAAAAAGACTTGTTTTGAAATGATAAGATAGACACAAATTGATAGTTTGACTTAAGACAATGCAAGAAAGGATAAAATGACACAAACACCTAAGTTTAATGTCTTAAATCCTAAAATTGACAAGGTTGCATAATACTATCAAATTCTATCAATATAATCACTCTTGATAGGATTTTAATTTTTAATATAAAAAAGAAAAAAACATGAAAATTAGGGTTTTTAGGCCCCCTCTTCTCTCAATATTTTGTACTACAAAATGAAACTTTAGGCTACTCACCCTACATCAACAATATGTTCGTGACAAGTAGGGTTGTTATAAACCATCAGTTTTCATGCATTTATACATGGTACCAAGTGTGGATAACATAATATAAGCTCACATAAATTGGATCCACATCAATTGGCTTGTTGTGAAAAGGTCTTATCCTTTTCACAACCATTACATATATCGCTTTCTTAGTGTAGTGCAATGCCCAAGTTGATCATATGTTTTGACAGCAATAATCACTAATAAAGGTAGTTTAAATTCTCAAAATACCATTCTAGTGATTCACCAGCTCAATTTATATACCCCACTATGGAGTGGGGTTAAAATGATACTAGGAGATCAATTCTCAAGTAAACACTTCCCTAGAGAACCTGTGAGGAGGTGATGAACTCCCACTCACAAGCCAAAATGCATGAAAATAAAAAAGAGTGAAAAGACTTTAAGGTCATTTTGGGGTCACCCAAAACATATATATTTGAGGAGGACCTTAATGATATTATTTTCATGCTTTTGGAATAAATCAATAAAGGAAAATAATGAGTGATTTTGGTCATCTAAGTTCCCTAAAGGGGATGGGGGAGAGCATACATATTTCACTAAGTTTCCTAGAAACAAACTTTTAAAAAATAAGCATAAAACAAAAAACTCTTAGGAGTATGTAACTAAGTGTGAAATTTCATTTTTGTGCACCAAAGAAAAGTGTTTTTGTGAAATTTAATCATCTTGGCATTTTTTGTTAGTAAAAAAACTTACAAAAACTTCAAAAACAACTAAGCATAAAAACAACTAATTTTCTTTTAGGCACCAAACAAACTGTGAAAAAAAATTAAACATGTTCAAACTTATATTTTTCCGCCTTAGGAACTATAATTTGTTATAGGTTTTGATATTTTAGAATCCCAAAACTAAGTGAGAAAAAATATTTTAAAATGAACTCTCAAGTTTCTATATTTTTTCTTAGAGAGATTGATGTCAATCCACATAAGGATCAATGTTAGTCTATAGAGACTAGTGTTAGTCTATCCAACAAGGATTGACATCGATCGACAAATATTGATTTAAATTCCTACAAAAAAACACTATGGTTTTCACACAAATATTGTTAGTAAAATGAGCTTAAAAATAACAAATTACCACTAGATTTTATAGGGAAATGGTAAGATAAACAATATTCAAGAAATTAAACATAGAATGATAGAAAGAAAAAATAATAAAAACCACTATTATTCACCTATTTACCATGATCTATTCTTCACACAAGGATTGATGTCAATTTTTGGAGAATCAATGTCGGTCTGAAAAATTATGTCGATCTCTGTGCAACCTATGTGTTGTTAAAAATAGAAATATGTGAAAAACAAAGTTAAAAATCAAATTTTTAAGATTTTTAATCATCCACTAGAAAAAATAAGAGTATCATATTAATCATATTTCTTGTATGGGATGCTTGAGAGTCCCAGCAAGAATTCCATTTATGAACAAGGAATCTAAGAAGGAAGGTTAATATGATGTTAGTTCAATCAATAAAACTCAAATAAACACACTAACACTTACATTACTAGCCTAAACACTAAGGAGATATTAGTAACAAAAAGATAAATGAAAGCACAACAAAAACATAAAAGACAATAACTCTTTTACCTTCCTTGGGAGCTCCAAATGGCTTTGTTTAATGGCTTGTTCAACTTATGTATCAAGAAATATTTAGAAATGAAGTTTGATTGGTTCCTTCTCTACTTGACACCTTGAATTATGATTGCCTGGCTTAAGAATTGGGCCTGGTAACTTTACTTGTAAAATCTTGTCTCTCACCAAATTAGCATTATAACTTTGGCTTATGAGAGCTTATAAATGAATAGTCATGGCCTTGTAACAACCTTAGGATTTAACTCTCACCCAAGGTGAGTCAAGGTTGGTTTTAGTCTTGGAATGGGTTAAAACTAAACCTAGGTGAGTTAAAAGTAACTCTAGTAGAGCTAATATTTTTCAAGTAATTATTATTTGAAATTACTAGGCATGACTCTCAAATTAGATATTTTACGATATTTTTGAAGAGCTTGACAACTCATAAAGGAAATGATAAAAGGCTTGGATATTTTGATTTTAGAATTTTTGTTTTTATATATTCATTAATTGTAAATGGGTAATTAAACTAGGAATTTAATATTTATTAACTTGTGAATTGATTCTGATTAGTATTTTAGCTCTTTCAATATTTATTTAAGTTTGCAAGTGCCCCACTTAATGGGTCCATAGGCCAAATTGATAGTTAGGATGTTTTAAGGTGATTAGGGATGAATATGTGAGATGTTATTATTGTATACAATAGAATACCCCAATTAGATATGCTAAACATGATGCTGAGCTTTGATGAATGATTCACAAGCCAATTTGGGACATTCAGTGATACATATGCTTAATTTGTAATGGTTTGTAGGAATCAAACTTAAGTTGAATAGGAAGCCATTTGTGGCCAGTTTTAGGTGTCTATAATCCCTCTCTTTTCCTACAAACTTACCATTTTATGAGATGAATCCCATTTTCTTATACAAGTCCATGTTTTCTTCTTATCATTTTCTTCTATTCCATATCATAGGAGAAATCATTTACCCTAAATTTCATGTTGGATCTTGTGTCCATGGAACTATGTAAGAATCATCCACTTACCTACTATATTTGGAGTCAGTTTGACTACCATTTTTTTATATTCCATTCCCCCCATTTTTATTTGTTTGTTTTATTGTTTCCTATAGCCTAGGGGTAATGTTTGTCATCTTGTTTGTGTCGTTGTTCCCTATAGCTGAGGAGAAACCTTGTGTTAGTTGTTTTTATGTTGTTTTACTTATTTCATTATTACATAGCCTAGGGGTCACCCTATTTCCATGAGTAACACCTTTATTACACATGCACAACTAATTTATATACTATTTTTACTAATATTTTAATTACCATTATTTATATATTACCTTTGTGTTATTAGAATAGTTTTTTTATTGCACTTTTCTTTTCTTTGGATTGTTTATTTGTTTTGATTGTTAGCAGCCTTGTTTGTTTATTCTATCTATTTTTCTTTGATTATGTTTGTTTTAAATGTTTTGTTTTTTTGTTTAATTTTATGTTATTTATTTAAATCCAATTTCTCTTGACTTGTTTATTTGTGTTTTATTTTGTTTGTTTGTTTATTTTAATTATTTTTATTTTTATTTTTGTTTCTTGGTTGTAGTAAGATTCTTAGACTTCATTTAAACTTGAGTCTTGACTACCCATATCTTATACCTGAGTTGTGAATTAGTGTACATTCCTACACTTAGTTTATTTCATTATATTCATTTTGGATTTGATTTTTCATTTCTTATGCCTAAGTAATTTTTATTTGGATACACTTTGTTATTATAGTTGTCTATAACTATGATACATAATATCACAAGCTACAACAAACATTAGGCCAAAGGATCTATCAGACAATGAAATGGGAAGTAATTATCCTTGTTCACACGTAGAAAATATTTAACCTACCCAAACACTACCCAAATGTAGAGTAATTAAATAACAAATGAATTGTAATACCTGTTAGTAGAGTGTACATATCCATACTAGTAGGTAGCCCAAATTCATGCATATCCTTTATGCCATATTATTATTACTCTATAAGTATGGATTAAATTTTTAATCCCCATTTCCCAATCCACCCTATTAAGGAAAAGATGAATTGTATCATGATTCAATCTAGCCTATCAGGTCACCTCATTGTGATAATGATAATAATCACCTTTGGGTAAATCATATCTCCATCTAACCTACTAGGGCACCTCCCTATGCTAATGATTATAACTACCTTTGGGAAAATAATTATTTCCACACCATCAACTCTAATATGTCACTTTAGTATGACACTAATTATAACATCATTTTTTCAAATCATATTTCCACCCTTGTTACCTATAAGTTGCATAATTTCCTTATTTTTAGGGAACATTCACCAAGTTTATTTACAACTTGATCCCTTCAAGGGTCATCTAATCTCATCCATCACCTTTTTAGGCATTAGATAAGGCATTAATGACTTTTTAATTATTTGAGATTACATTACTATTATATGTCTTTCAATACCTTCCCAAATAAGGTAAATTGTAGACAAGCCATTTTGGCCACAACCATGTTCCAACTAAACTTTAGATTTATTTCTACCAAATAATGCAATTTAATACCAAGAATCACTTAATGTCCTAATTTTATATGTACATTGGAAATTAGTACCCAAAATCATGTTGAGGCATCCCTATTTTGGATATTATCCTATATACAATAGTAACCTCTCATAAATTCATATTTAGTCAAGTTGTAACCTAAAAAATTGATAAATTGGCCTTTTGACCCATTAAGCAGGGAATTTAAACAATTTATAGAATGTAAAAAATGCTGAGCATAATGAATTAACTAAGTAAATCAAATTAAATACTTAAGTGAAATTTTCATGTGTAATTAGTGACTATTAATATCATAAAAAGGAAATTCTAATAAAATTGAGGTCATGATGATGTCATCATCCTCAAAGTCAAGGAATTGAAAATATTTCCATTAGAGTCATTAATTTAGAAATGGAGAGTCATGATTAATAAATTGGATCTCTATCCCAAATATTAATTTGTTTTACCCTTCTTAACTCAATCAAGGTTAAACTAAACCTAACCATGATTAAATCTAACCTAACTTCACTTGGGTTAGAGTTAAATGGAAAACCTATAAATAGAAGTTCCAAAGTCCTTATAAAAAATTCTCTCAAGATAAATTTATATTATTAAATTATTGAGAGACAAAGAATTCTTTTGAGTTAATAATGCAAAAATATTGAGAGATTACTACCTATTTCTAAATCTAAGCCAAACATTGCCAAGGTGACAATGATAAATGATGTAAGGAACACCATTGTCAATGACTCTTTAAACACATGACTGATCAGATTCCTCCAAGGCTGACATGTAACTCTTGCTCTTAGGGAAGGTAAAGAATACTTGTGTTATCTTCCACTTAGTTACTTGAATTGTTCTCTTTCTCCTTTAGTGTTTAGGATTGAGGTGTTATCTTTATTGGTGTGTTTTTATTTATTTTTATCATACTAACACTTTACTAACCCCCACTTAGATTACTATCTCATAGAGTAAAGGCCATTGTAATTGAATTGGGGAATAAGTATAGATCTATAAGAATGTGGCAACATGCTCAAGTTGAGATCATTAGGAATGACAAGGGACACAAAAAAATTCCCTCTACCTTCATGGATTTAAAGTGGATTATTGTAAATTTTGCTAAGAACCAAATGGATGTAAATCCCACCAACACAGGGTTTGATATCAAGAATCTCATCAGATACCACATCTCTAATCCTTTGATGAAGAGAGAAATGAAACTATGTCTTTTCAAGGTCATCACAAGCCATGAAAAGAATACCATGACTAAATTTCAATTCAAGGGTGAGGATAAGTTGTTTATGGTGAAGGATATTTCATTTATGTTTTTCACCAAAATGAAGGAAATTATAGGGGTGTGTTTGGAGTACATATTGAAAGACATTGTTGTAACCACTTATGCCTATTTCAATGACTCATAGTAGAAAGTAACAAAAGATTTCAGTGTCATCTTGAGGCTCAATGTCATGAGAATTATTAATGAACCAATCACCATGGCTATTGCCTATGGTATTAAAAAAAAATAACATCTTCCCAGGAGAAACAAATTCTGATTTTCAACTTGGGTTGAAGGAGGTTTTAAGAAGCAGGTTCAACAATTGATGACAAATATGTAATTGGTCATAAATCTATTATGACTGGAAATTTATTCAAGCGCAAGAAACCAAGGCTTCCACTTGTGAATTTGGACCTTTTTTATGTATATATTTATTTCAATATTACTCTATGTCTATTCTTACCCTAATTATGATGAAGTGTGTGTGTGTGTGTGTGTGTGTGTGTGTGTGTGTGTGTGTGTGTGTGTGTGTGTGTGTGTGTGTGTGTGTGTGTGTGTGTGTGTGTGTGTGTGTGTGTGTGTGTGTGTGTGTGTGTGTGTGTGTGTGTGTGTGTGTGTGTGTGTGTGTGTGTGTGTGTGTGTGTGCGTGTGTGTGTGTGAGTGTGTGTGTGTGTGTGTGTGTGTGTGTGTGTGTGTGTGTGTGTGTGTGTGTGTGTGTGTGTGTGTGTGTGTGTGTGTGAGTGGGGGTGGGTGGGTGGCTGTGTGTGTGTGTGTGTGTATTTAAATAGGCCCAAAAAAACAAAATTATTTTGAGAATTATAATATTATAAATGATTTTAAGTTGTATTAAATATTTAAAATAATAGCAAAGAAGAGGCCAAATAAATGTGGTTGAGACTAGTTAGATAGCAACAAGGAACCGGTCTGACAATTGTGGATGAAACTAGTTAGATATTAGTTTTAGTAGAGTATGGAATATAATATAGGATACATGGAGATTTTGTAGTTAATATTAGTTTATCTATCTAAAATTCTTGTGTAATTAATCAAAATTATAAAACCTTGATTTATTAGGTTCTTTTTATGTCTATGGGTGAGACACCTATTTTATATGAGTGAGTGTTACTATGGATTAGGGAATGTGATTTATTATAAATAATGTATAAAGAGGGGAAAATCATGTAAAGACAAAATAAAAATAAGTCAGAGACAAGAGGGAAGTTAGAGAGACTTTATACATAAATGTGAGATGAATGAGAATGTAGGACATATATATGAATAAAATATATATATTATGGTATCATTCAAAAAACTTAGTTTATTATTAACCTTCATTTTTTTTTATTTTATGGTTATTTATTGTTTTTTAGTTTTAAAATATGTCATGTCATCCTTGCCTCTAAATTAAGCTAACATTCGAATAGTCATCGTATGAATAAATAATCATGGGGGTGTTCCCATGGGTTTTATATGGATGGTGGTAGTGAGGAAAGGAATCTAAAGTGGTGCCTCTAGTTGATATCACTTCAAACTCTCTTTAAGGCTATTTTTGATGTAAAAATATTTCACTTTCATTGTGTTTGGTTGATTAACCCATGAAAGTGGAAGTGATGAAGCTAGAGTCAAGATAGGGGGAGGTGAAACCTAAATAAGTGAAGGTGTCAGGATACCTTGTATGACTCTCTTAGATATGTGTGGAATAGCTTCCTATAAATACTCTCCTATATGAATTATCAAGGTCCATGGGGATTTATATAGTGGGTGTGACTACATTGGTAGATCTTATGAAGGTGGTAGAGGCCTTTCCTAAAAGACTAGTTTGAATTAAACATGTTTTAATTTCTTTCTTCACTTCTTCTACCCATAATAGTAACTCAATATTGCTAGTTAGATTGATATTAATATCATCATCCTCATGAGGCTCATGGTGATATGTGATATTAAGTCAGACCACATACTTATTTAAATGGGCACTAATATCCCTATGAGGGTCCCATTTTTTATGGTTGATCCTTCCCAAGGTGTATTAATTCGTTTTATACACCATATTTTATAATGAATGAATATTATTGTATTTGTGATGGTGAATGAAAATTTATAAGTTTATAAATTCTTCCTATCAATGATCAAGTGATTTATCCATGATGACCTTAAATAATATATAATCTATTTCTTTCTCTATAAGGTGATCTAGGTCTTGATATGGTAAGAGGAGAGGATTTTTATATTCCCTCCATTTGAATGATGGTATGATATTTTTAATAACAGTAAGATCCTATGGGTATTATAATCCTCCTTATTTTATTTGAGAGTTGTATCATGGTCATCTTGTTAATGGCCATGTATAACATAGGGTAGAAAGACTCCTAGATATACTAGATGTAGTTATTATAATGGTGCACATACAACTTATATAAAACCAAATAAAGCATAGAGATATAAGGGTACATGGTTGGAACACATAAGGGATGAATGAAAGGGTGGAATAGACTAAATACATAATATAACTTAGCATATATAAATTCCCACCCCTTTGAGCCTCATTGACGCACTTCTCCAGGTTGAAGTTGACAAAGATTTCTAAGATTGAGACTCCATTTACTTCAAAGATGATGATTAGGAGAGGAACCTCGAGAATGTTCACATGTATGACATCATTCACTTTGAATGACTCAATAGGAGCATCCCAACATGAACTCATTCATGAAATGTACAAATGGGGTAGATGTTTTTCTTCCTCTTTTATGGCCCATTGGTCTTAATCAATGACCTAATATTTGAAAAAACCATATATTTCATGCATGTCAATACACACATATAATTTTATAGGCATAAACTAGGCTTAACTCTAGGATATTTTAGTAATACTTGAAAACATCCCTAGAGATATCTAAAATCTTATTATTGGACCCCATAAAGTATATCAAGCCCTTGGTGGTACTATGCATACACATAGATTTTTGAAGCATTTTGTTGATTAGATCATCACATGGAAACACTTATAGCATTAGAATGGCCTTATTTAATCCTAATTCTCCCATGGCATAAATCTCATCAAAGAATTGGGTCTCATCCTCATCATCATTAGAGGTTGGATTCTACACATATTTAATTACTTTGAACACTTTATTTTAATGCTTAAAATGGGTTCGTTTTGATGAGGTGGTACCTCTATATTTAGGATTAGGTCTAGGATTGGAATATGATGTATCCATTGATGAAAGTTAGGATCTACTTAGCAAAAAAAATTGAGTCCAATGTAAGTATTGAAAGCTCGAGAAGACACTGAAGGGAATGATAAATTAGATTTATAGGGATTCAAAAATATATATTATATTAATGTAATTTGGGGGCTCACCTAGAATGAATTAAAATTTGAGATTTTTGGCACAATCCACTTGATGTTTCTTAATTTGGCATTAACTCAAAAAATTCTAAAAATGTGCTTCTAGTTTAGATTTGGTGATGGTGAGGGGATGATTATAAATTATTGAATTAGAAACCAATTACCTAGATTGATTATTTTAGGTATGTGATAGGCACACACCTATTTTATCACCTATGGCACCTCAAGTATCCTATTGTTTGGGCCAGGTGTCCCTTATTAGCTGGTCTATGTTAATTAGGTGCATCCTAGGTGTCACTCTCTTACTTTTTGTGTACTTTAATTGGCCACTTAGACCTTGAAAATACACATGAGAATCTATTATAAAGTTTTGGCTCAACCTACACCTTTATTTTCCTCATCTAGGCTATTTCAACCCATTTTTACATTTGTTGTATAGAAGTGACACATTACATTGTGTGATTGGCCATGGTTACAACTATACTTCTTTATCTTAATAAATATTATTTAGGCCTATTGTTTTCATTTTATATGGAAGTGCCATGTGGAATTTAGTGGTTTTTAAAGATATCCTAAGGCTATAATATCTCTTACACCTTTGGGAGACTAGCAAGTCTGACCGATTCTACATGGTAGTTTATCACTCATCAAGATATCTCAAGGATCTAACATATCTAACACCCATAATATATTGATAATTATAACATGTTACACACATTATATGGTCAATTATATGGATATCATAAGTCTCTAACATATTATATGTGCCCAAGAGACTGATAAGTCCAATAAATTTGATGTGGTAACTTGTTAGTCATCAGGCTCTCCTGCACTCTAACATTTTTGAAGTCCCTAGGTGACTGAAAAGTTTAGCAGGTTCCACACACCAAATTTTCACTCATCAAGCTCTCCCAATGTTTTGATATCTCTATTACCCCTAGGATATTGAAAATTATAACATGTTATATGTGGTAGCTTATCACTTATCAAGCTCTCCTAGGGATTTGACATATTTGATGCCCCTAAAAGACTGACAATTCTGGAAAGTTCCATGTGGTATATTATCACTTGTTTGTCTCTCCCAAGTTTTTGACAACTCTAATTCCCCTTGGAGATTTAAAAATATGACAGGTTTCACATGGTATCCCCTCATTCAATCTTCGATTCCATTCCTTAGCCATTTTAATATTTGATTGTCAATGAACTTGATAAAGATACATGGATAATCCTAGCTCATATAAATTAATTGATGGAATATGTTTGTTGATTAGGCTGCATGTATGTGGGTTCATGTCACATGTCTAAATATCATGAACTTAGATTCTCACTAAAATATAAATACTTAGTTATTTCATAAATATTTTGTGAGGAAGTTGGATTAAGATACATGGCAAAATATTCATAGCATATAACTTATACATGGAAATCAAAATACATAACCACTCTTTAAATTTTATGATTGTTTAAGTGTCAAAGAGACATGTGGCCAAGATAGGTTTCTATAGAAATGACTACTTATTAAAAACCACTCCAAGTGAGATCAAGAATGTTTCAACAAAGTTACCCTATGAAGTTAGAATAATCTTGAAAAAAATCAAGAAACATTTGAAATATATTAATTATCTTGGTTATTCAAGATATCATTATTAAAAACTCATATCTATAAATCAAAGACTTTTGATAACAATTAGATGACAATTTTAATTTTTGTTTAGAGTTAAGATAATGATTATAGGCTTAGGTTAGGACCGATCCATTTCATAATAAGACATGCATATGGGAAGTTTAACTTAAAGTGGTTCCTCATTTGAGATTTTTAAAATGGCTCATGTTGGTCATAAAAATATTTAAAAAAATGGAAGACATTCATAACTAAAACATCTTCAAAGTTATCAAGGCATAGACAAGCAAATGTAAAGAGGGCTCCTAGCTAGTTTTATCACAATGGTTGGGAGCCTTTACAACCATGGATAAACAAATAATTTTTTTCCTCTTCATGGTTAGGAGGTATCCCAACCATGGTGAGAAAAAATATAATTCCACCATGGTTTGGATCCCTCCCAACCATGGAGAGCAAAAAAATAAAATGCTAGTAGATTGTAAAAATATATTTATTACATTTTATTAAACAATTATGCCTTGATTATGCTTCTCAATTATACATAATTATATAAAATAATTCACAACTATGACATATTAAAAATACATAATGAATTCATAATAAAAACATATTTAAAAAATTTACTTTGACATGCATTGTTAAAATTTGAATGTAGCTAGGATTTAGACATGCATAATTATAGAGTATGAAAATTCATTAACAAATTATTGAATGGGGAATTTTTCATATTTTTTAATTTTAAATTCTGTGTTAGATATGTAAAAAAATGTAAAATCATGTTTAATTCACATGAACTATTTGACACAATGTACACATACTAAAGGTTTATTAATTGTATAATAGACTGTATACATATTGATGACACATGAAGTATGTGACATAATTATTAATTATTTCAAAAAATGCCTCAATTTATGATTAGTTCATATAATATGATTATTTAAAGATAAATTGTGTTATTTTAAGTCATCATATTAAATTCCAAGCAATAAATTCATGAATATTTTGGAATAATATTGAAGGCATACGATTTTTTTTAAAATGTGCCTTTAATATTATTCCAAAATCTATCTAATATTTCATTTTCATTCATTATGATTTCACAATGTTTATACATATATAAAATTTCATTCATAACTAACATGAAATTATATCATATGTTGGTTGTGAGAAATTTAATCTACCCATGGTGAGATATTATTTTCTCCTCTCTATGGTTTGGAGGGATGAGTAATTGGGAAGGACAAAAATTTCCCTCCCCTTGTCATGAGAATAATTTCCTTGGGATTTAATCAACTTCATAGGAAGTAATGATAATTACTTGAAAATTAAGTTAAATTTTGAGTTACATCTTTAATTAGAAGTTTTTAAAGTGATTAAAATTTATAAATAGTTTATCATTGACTTTATTTCCATAAATATCATAATTATGAATGATCTTAACTATAACATTTTTGGGGTACTGACATAACCTTAATAGTATGTTTATTAAGGAATTTATGTGATGAACCTATAATTATCTCTAATTGAGTTTCATTTAGACATAATAAATAAGTATATGAATCTTTCCCTAGTTGTGGGAGGTGTGTTAATCATATAGAACTAAGTGTTGTATGGAAATCCATGTTTTATATTATCTTAGATACTACCTTGACTTACATAGTATTCATGTCTCAATATGTATAAGTAACTATAGTTTGACGATAGTTAATGGAACTTATAGGTAATTAAAATAAATCTATATATGGTTTTGCCTAAGCTAATGAGATATAATATCTTATAAAAGTATGGCATGATTGTAGCATGCATAATTTTTGGAATAAAATGTACTCATCTATATTTAACATGATAAAATATGAGATACAAATATGACCCTACCATGTGTATCAAATATTCACTCCATCTATTTTAATTTTATTATCTCTATGAGGAGTCATTTTAAACTACTAAAAACTAGTATGTGTGTCTATATAGATAGATCCAAAATTTTTGAAATGTTAGCATGTTCCCTATGCCAAATAAATAAGATATAGAAGATTTGAATGTCTTTGGAAACTCAATTTTTTAGAACCAAGGATATGGAATGATAATATTAAGAGTTAATAATCTAAATTATATTTTTTTCCTTATTATTGTCTATAGTTATAATTATAATCACCACTTTCTTTAAAATAAATAGTCTTATATGTGAGACATACGCTCTCTTTATGATATGTGATGACACGTTGACTCATAATTTATAAAATGTATGTTGTAGAACCATTATTATTCTTGATTGATCTGGCAACATAGGTATTAACCATGAATAGTTAAAATTATTAATAAATCCCTTAATATTTTTTTAAATATTACCTTACATAAATATATATTGATTTAGCATGTGTATATCCCATGTGATGGATATTATTTAGTGACCATATTTTCTTAGATGTCTCATGGTACATTATGAAACTCAAGGTTGTATTTTCATTTATATGTCTTTGTTTCTATTTTATAAAAAAACTTTAAGCTCAACCTAATTGTCCTAAAGGGTATCTACATATATTTTTATGCATGTCTTTCACCTTGGAAAACTTATGGGGCTAATATTACTTAACTAGGTTTGGACTCATCATGATCTACAATAAGGTCAAATATTAGAAGTTTGACTTTCATTGTGAACACTTGGTTTACACTCTTACTCTAATAAAAAATTATGGTTACTTGAATAAAAGGGAGGAAGGTCTTTTTTTGGATAACCACGAATATTATTTTTAAGCCTATATATAAATTAAAAAAGAGGATTATTCTATAATTAATAAGGATATCCTCATACCCTAGAGTATATACATGTACCAGTTCATGTCTAGTACTTTAATAGACAAATATCTAGCATATATAGGCTTATGATTGGAATGGTAGGATATGATGTCATGTATTACATTTTTTCAATGACTAACTACCAATATAACTATGGTTTTCTATATATATATATATATATATATATATATATATATATATATATATATATATATATATATATATATATATATATATATATATATATATATATATATATATATATATATATATATATATATATATATATATATATATATATATATATATATATATATATATATATATATATGTGGTATTGTGAATATAATCATTATCTTAGCTTGTTATGTTCCTTGGTATTGTGAATATAGATATTTTGGGAGGGATTTTTTTTGTTGCTCATGGTTAGTATGGAAAATAAATACATATAAATAAAATATATATAAAAAATAAATACTCATGATCATCTCATTGGTTTAAAACCTTAGATATATGGATGATCATTCCTTTTTTAATTTTGTAAGAATAAATAATTAATTGATATTATTTTATTATTATTTAGTGTTTACACAAGTAGCTTTAGTGAATTCACAACTAGATCCAAAGTATTATATTATTTTATTAATAATCGATATTATTTAATGATGAATCAATAATAATTGTTTAATATCATATTTCATTATTTTAATAATTAACTAATATAATTCTATTATTAATTTATAATTATATATCAATATTGATAAAATAATGATGGAATGATAATGAGAAATATTTGGTGTAAACCAAAATTATCTTCACGATTCAATTTGAAATGAGAAAATCATTAAAAAATAAAACAAGATGGTTTTTCACTTCACATTCTCAAATGATCCTTTTTGTTCATATAGGAATGGAAATTCAACTTAATAGAATAAGATAAAATCTATCCTATGACACATATTATCATGTAAAATATCGTTACATCCCCCTTAATCTATAGGGGTCATGGTGAGACCAAGAATTCCTGTGAAGTTTTCATTTTTTTATCATCCAAGCACTTTTGTCAAGATGTATGTTGGTTTTTCTAATTTAGGGTAATGTTGCAAATTGACACTACCATATTTCACATAGTGATGAATCAAATGAAATTTGGTATTGATATGCTTTATTTGGTTATGAAATATGAGATTATTTTCCATTTGAATTAAATAAAAGTGTATTTAACCATCAAATTCATTAATTAAATCTGTTCTTCCTAAAAAATTTAAATAAACCTTTTGAGACACAAAATATCTTTGGTTGCCTCTAAAGTGGCCATATACTCTACTTCTGATGAATAAATTGCTAACATTTATTTCTTTTTGTATTTACAACTAAAAACTATTACTCCTAAGTTCATTACTAAACTTGTAATAAATTTCTTATCTTCATGATCATCAACATAGTCATAATCTAAATTTCCAACCAAGTTGAAGTCTCTTTCCATGGATTATTTTATCCCAATAGTTTTTGTTCCTTTGAGATATCTACGGACTCTTTTTACTTCTACCCAATGATTTCCTATGGGTTTTTATATGAATCTTGACATATAATAAACAAAAAAATATATATCCACTCATGTTATGGTCACATAAATAAAAATTACAATGAATTGTATATTTTTAGTGGCATAGACCAAATCTATTTTATCTTTTAATTTCAATTATAAATTATTTTCCATGAGCATGTTCACAGGCTTATAATCTTCTATTCTAAACTTGCTCTGAATATAACCAATGTACTGATGTTGTGTGATGAATATATACTTTGGGTTTTAATTTACTTTAATACACAAATATTAATTAAAATGACCTAAATTAGTCATTTCAAAGCTTTTCATTAACTCCAATTCAAAAAAAATTATGTACCATTAATTATTACATGTGATGATCAAGTCATCAACATATACCAATACAAATACAAGTATTTTTAAAACTTTTTTGATAAAAGGAGTTTCATCTTCAAACTCAAAATATTTGAATTTCTTGTTCATGAGGTTCTTAGCCTATTTGGAATTACATGCTTGAGAGAATTGTTTCAACCCATACAAAAAACCAAGTTTGCACACCTTGTTCTCTTAGATGCTTATTATAGAACCTTCAGAGTGTGTTATGTACACTTACTACTTGAGGTCACCATTTATAAATGCATTTTTTACATCCATTCAGTGAACTTTACATCCATTTTGAGTTTTTGAAGCCAACATGGTTTGAATGGTAGTCCATTTTTATTTAGTTGCAAAGTTTTCCTTATAGTTAATTCCTTCCCTTTGAGCATATCAATTTGTAATAATATTATATTTATACTTTTAGAGTGAGCAATTGACCTTGTATTTTTATGGTAGACCCAAATACATCCAATTGGTTTGTATCTAAATAGAGGATCAACCAATTTATAAGTCACATTTTGACCAATGCAATGTAATAATATTTCATTGATTTTCTCTAAAATTTTATATTTTTAGTTTGTTTGAAATATGTTGGTTTTGAATCAAACACACCATAGAGTTATTCTTCTATAAAATCATCCATCGTGAGATTTTCAATATTATATTGAATTTATTTAAGAAACTTTTTTGATTATGATGTAGTTTCATGTGCACTTCTAGTGCATGTTCTTTAAACTTCATCAAGGTTAACATCATTCAAAGTCTGGTTGTCCCACTTAGGCATATGTTTTTTTGGTTTAGGTTTTTAAATTTCATATTCTAAAGTTAATTAACTTTTTATCCTATGTTATTGGGTCCATGTTCATTATATGATGAATTTGTGATTTCTCCTTCATGAGTAATTTCATTCTCATGTACATGAGACAATACATAATCATTTGATTCCCAAATTTATGTCTACCACTCACTATTAGGAACATCCAAATTCCTCTCCTTATAAACATCAAAATTTACATATTTATTGAGTCAACTCAGCTTTAGATCAATGTTGGTTTTATCCTTTGTAGTTTCATAAAATATAGCTTCTCTTATAATAATAAACTTCTTATTTTATCTTTATACATTTTGTATGCATTGAAAGATTCAAAATATCCCAAGTGAATGAATTTTCAACTAATGTTGTCCAACTTATTCCTTTTTAATTTTGGAATCAATGTGTAACAAGTAGATCAAAAATCTTGAAGATGTCACAATGAAATAAGTTGACCACACAACATCTCATATGAAATATTTAATTGGAGGTTTGTAGATAATGACATGATACAAAGGTATATTATTATTTTAGCTGATTTGGACCAAAATTATAGATTTAACCCTTTGAATTACAACATATCACAAAAAATATTCATCATGGTCCTACTATCCTCTCAAAAAATCCATTTTGTTTGAGTGTGAGGAATTTTGAGATATTTTATCCCATTTTCATAAAGATAAGATTCAAACTTAATCGAAATATTTTAACCACTATTATCAGTCATGAGTGTTTCAATGCAAGTTAGAGTTTCATTTTTAATAATCATTTGAAACTTTTTAAATGTCTCAAATTCTTCAAATTTAATTTTAAAAATATATACAATTAATTATATTATAGTGATTAATTAAAAACATTAATTACTTATCACCACCAACTGAGATGATTTCAATAAAACACAAGTCTAAGCAAACTAGTTACAAATTTTTGTTGGCTTTCTTTTTGTGACTTTGTAAATGTTTATCTAGCATGTTTGGAAAAAATGAAGGCTTCACATTTTTCATAAACATTTGTGGGAAAGGTTATAAAACCATCAACACCACTCTTTTACAATATAATAATGCTTTTATACATATTATGCCTATATATGGTATGAAAAAACATGTTTGTAGGTATACCATATTCAATAAGATGAGCTTATTTTCCTTATTCATATCTAGTCAAGATGACTACATTGTCACTTTTCATTTTTATAGTGACATTACCATGGACCAACTAGATGGAATGCCCTTGTTTTTTAATGAAGACTAGATACAAAAAGTTTAATTTCAATTGATAAAGGTATAAAACATTTTAAAGTTTGAAATCTATAAGCCTTGGACACTTAAACTAAATTGTACCACTTACCTAAGGTTGAAAACTTGATCTATCTATGAGGGATAGTAGAACACAAATTTCTTAATAAAACTCCTCAAATACGTTTTTTCAAAAATTCATATATAGGGTGGCACCATAATCAATAACCAAAGCATCAAACTATGTTAAACTGATTGAGACATTGTTTGCTTCATCATCTAGACTAGAAAGCACATATTCACTAGTGAATTGAGTAGTTTTGATTATTTTTTTTATTTATTTCACTTTTCATCTTTCATCTTATGATATACTTAAATTTTATCCTATGGAGTAATACATTCATGGCTTCTTTTTCTATCAGACCATTTGTAATAGAGGTGTTGCTTGTCATTCTATTTTTATTTTGACCACCTTGATTTTCTTTTTTATATGATTTTCCCTTTTTTAATTTTTGTACTTATTATTTCCCTCACTTTTTAAATATGTGTCATTATTTATTTTGGAATAATTTCCATTTAAATAACACACACTTTCTTTTGTCAACGTTGTTTTCATTCCAAAGGCTTTCTATCTTTCCACCATATTTTCAACTAATTGATCAAATGTGAGAGTTTCCAACTATTTACTTGCTTGTAGCTACTAAATGTAGGTTGAATTTGTTTGAAGGGATTTTATTAATGTGACATCTATTTTTCAACTCAAGGTTAAAAAAATTCAATTGAAACATAATTAAATCCAAATAAGTGGGAATCATATAGGTATTTAAATTTATGGAGCACTTCCCATTGAGTACCATACCCATAAATATGAAGAAACACAATCCATTGATTGATTCCCTCATCAAGTATAATGTTTTCATATCTTCATGATTCCATGTTTGAATATCATTTACATTCTTTATTAGCTAAATTTATTTTTTATATTTGTAATAAATATAAAACCATGTATAATTTAATATAAATGTGTAATCCACTTTCCAATACCATTATAAGAATCTATATTTTCTATTCAATGTTATGATAATGATTGATTTGATTGTATGCATTTTTTTTGAGTTTTGAGTTTTGAGTTTTTAAAATCCCCAAGTAGGTTATTTATCACTTCAAATGGTCCCATTTTATATATACCACCAGTTTGATATAATAAAAATCTCTATATACATGCCCTTCATATATACCCATCGATACATGGAAGAAGCTCACCATTTATTTATACTAGATAATACATAAAAGAGGCATTAAGGCACATGATATTATAATGGTATGTGGTACCTAGTAAAACATCATACTTGATGACATGCTCATTTTTTATTAATTTCCATATTTACACCTTTCAATAGAAATGATTGGGTAAAGAGTAACTCTCCTTATTTATTTATTTTTCTTTGAAAATTTTTGCTGTTATTTTTATAAAAATTGCATAGAATAGTTTACTCAATAGAATTTAAATGTTTAAAAAAATTAAATGCTTCATTTTTTTTAAATCACTTTTAAAAAATTGTTTTTTGAAGATTAAAATGTACCTTTTTCCTCCATATTTGGCATATAGAAAAAAATAATGATATTGGAATGAGAAATAAAGGTATGGAACTTGTTTGAAAGCTCAATAATATAAAAATATATGCATATATATAGGAGAATGATTCCATATGATAAATCCCACATATTTACTGAATTGGTTGCATCATTATTAGAGATATTATGTTTTTCTTGGAGTAGACATGTCCTTAAAAATAGTACATTTTTCATGTGGATAAAATATTGTAAAACAAGAAATATAATACTTTAAAATAATAACATACTTGTCTAAAAAAATAAATGCAAAATTATAAATGAAATTACTTAGTTGAAATGTTTGATATTAATCAGAAATTAGTAAAAGATGTGCCAAAAAAATAGGTTTGAAGCATCTCCAAGTGCCACATAGATAGGGAATAGCTAGACACATTTTCAATTACATGTAATACATATGAAGGCTGAACACTACAAGAAAAAAAACTGCCATTCAATTAATATGCCTTCAACATCCATTCTAACCATATAGGTTCTCCAAAATTAGTAAAACACATCCAAAATATAGTTGTAATCTATCAAAAAAAAATAACCCAATTTAATATTTTTATGTTATGCAACACACCACATAAACAACCATAATGGATTTTAATATGCCTTTGGAAATTAAGGTGACAAAATCAACTAATACATAATCCTAGCAATGAAAGGACAAAATTTTATGGAATTTGATTGGCTAAAGATGAAATTGGATAAATGAAATAGACTAAAAAGGATCCTACTCTGATACCGATGTCAAGATGGATAAAATAATGATGGAATGAAAATGAGTAACATTTGGTGTAAGATAACATTATCTTCACCATTCAATTTAAAATGAGCAAAGTGTTAAAAATAAATAAGCCAATATGGTTATTAACTTAACATTCCCAAATGACCCTTAATATTCATAAAAGAATGGAAATTCAACTTATTCGAATACGCTGAAATATATCTTGTGACACCTAGTATTATGTATAATATTTTTACATTATTAATTGAATAATGTTATTTAATGATTAATTATAAAAATAATTTAATAATATTTTTAATAGTTAATATTATTTATTATCATTAATTATTTAATATTAGTGTATATTATTATATATCAATCATTAATAATTAGTTTAATTAAGTAATTATTAAATTTTAAAAAATAGTGGAAAAATAAATGCATAACTATAACTATAATTACTTAGTTGAAATGTTTGATATTAATAAAAAATTATTAAAAGATGTGCTAAATAAATAGGTTTGAAGCATCTCCAAGTGCCACATAAATATGAAATAGCTATACACATTTTTATTACATGTAATGCATATGAAGGCTGATAGCTACAAGGAAACAAATTGCCATTCAATTAATATGCCTTCAAAATCCATTATAACCATATAGGCTCTCCAAAATTAGTAACACACAACCAAAATAAAATTTTACTCTATAAAAAACAAATCCCCCAATTTAATATTTTTATGTTATGCAACCTACCACATAAAAAAACATAATGGAGTTTAATATGCCTTTGGAAACTAAGGTGACAAAATCAAATACTACACAGTCCTAGCAATGAGAGGACAAAATTTTATGGAATTTAATTAGCTAAAGATGAAATTGGAAAAAATAAATATACTAAAAAATGATCCTACTTTGATACCACTGTCAAGATGGATAAAATAATGATGGAATGATAATGAGTAATATTTGGTGTAAGATAAAATTGTCTTCATGATTCAATTTGAAATGAGAAAATCATTACAAATAAATAAGCCAATAGTTTGTTCAATTCATTCCCAAATGACCTTACATATTCCTATAGGAATAGAAATTCAACTTATTAGAATAAGATGACATTTATCCTATAACACCTAGTATTATGTATAATATTCTTACATTATTAATTACATAATGTTATTTAATGATTAATTATAAAAATAATTTAATATTATTTTTAATATTTATTATTATTTATTATTATTAATTAATTAATATTATTTTATTATTATATATTAATCATTAATAATTAATTTAATTAAGTAATTATTAAATTTAAAAAAATAGTATC